>JAXQQM020060467.1:0-48123 GCA_034641835.2 Pinus albicaulis
TGAAATAATTTATTGTTGGACAGTTAGGAAAGAAGGTTTTATTGTTATAAAAGATGTATAAATGGCATTGCACATTTTACCCCATGAATGGAGAATGTGATATCAGATTGGCAGAGTGATGTGTGGGTAATTTTGATGCAGAATTCCATGGCCTGAGGAGGATCCACCTGCACCTCTTATATAACCAGTGGCTGCTTCAGCCCCCATGCTATGGAAGCTTCATATATTTTTACTAAATTTGAGTTTCAATGTGAAGGAATTGGAAAGAAATTTTCAAAATACATATGGGTAAACATAGGAAAAAAAGCTATACCTCTGCAAGTGATGACTTTACCAGCAGTTTTCAGAGGCATGACACATATCTGTGGTAATTTGTTGCACAATACCCTCTTCTACTTACATACTTTCTCCTTTGATTGCTTGCTATTATTTGTGTATTTCACATTGTTGTTACTAAGTTCATATTAGATAGGAATGCCCACTTACCACATTTTTATCTGTTCTACTTCTTACAGGCAAGGAAAATAATTAGAGATTGCACAGCTACATGGAAAAGAAAAGGTATCTTTCTTCCAAGACAAAAAATTACTGAATTTATGCTTTGTTGATGACTTAAATACTTGGAGGTCAGTAACCAATAGATTGCACTCTGCAATGTCTATAAATTTCAATTAAATGTTGCAATCAACACTTAATACATGATATTTGCACCCTTTGTAGATATAAGGGTGGACTTGTTTTAAGTGAAATCTCTACTCAAAGGACAATTTTGATAAATTCAAAGCTTGTATGAATAATCAAAGCAGAAGCTTCAAAATTCGATGTACAAGGATCTACTCAATAGGATTACTATCTTAGATACCATGGTTTGCAACAAGCTGGAATATGATAAGAGAGGACATTGGATGACTGATATACTCAAGGAACAAATTTAGAAAGTACATGGATTGTAAGGATGATAAAATAAGAATCCACCAAGTCTGTATCCAGGACATTGACCAGATATTGAACATTAGAGTTTAGTGCTAAGGCTGGGATGTTTCCTTTCTAGAATACGTAAACAGTAGGATGTGGGGGATAACGTATGATCTTATTCCAACACATCGATCTGCCAACACATCAATTCTTCTCATCTAACAAGGAGTGGAAGATTTCACTCCCCAGAGCATCAATACCATGTTCACCAATCCTTCAACAAATAAAAGGAATCGCTCAAGCAACCACAACATCCATATGCACTGACCAGCTCCTGGAAGACTCAACATAAAACAAAAGAAAAAATGCATCAGGAGTACAAAATTGACATTTTCCAGCCCCATTGAGAGATAGTATGGTTACTGTGTAAAATATATAGAGAAGTCAATATGAATGCCATGTACCATTATAATGTTGGAGTAAATGCATAAGTTTTGAAGCAGTGAACAAGGTCTACTAGGGACAAGTACAACCAATCAGTGTTTCAATTCATTACCAGGAACACCATTCCCTCAACCAAACACATTTCATTTAGTTTCTTATGTAGTCTATACACTGTTACCTACCCCAAAATTCCTAAGGGAAAGTACAATTGATCAAAACATCATAACAGTCCACCTCTATTAGCCACTAATATCGAAGACAAAACAAATAGCTTCTTCAACAAAATGCATTGCTTGTTGAAAGAGTACTCACATAGAACCATAGAACAAACACAACAGTTATTGATAGGGAAATATGGTTATTTCTTCCACAAAGATTGTAATATTGTGTCTAGTGCTTTGTTACACATTACTTTGTCACCATGACATTTGACTGTCCATATAGGTCTATCACTACCTATATTGTGCTCCCTTAGAAGTCAAAAACCATAATGTTCCCAAACCAAGTCTTGAAATTGGAGAAACGCTCATTTAAACCCTTAAAATTCTACCTCTGCACTTTTCCTAGCCTTTTCCTGCGGGTTCGTGGATACTTGTTCTATAGCCTGTGGCAGCACCCGCACGTTCTACTAATAAAACTTGCAGACCCCTGTAAAAATTCAAATAAAGGAAAAAGTAAGTTCTATAAGCCCAGCTGGTCGAATATTCTCCCAACTAGAAGCTTCTAGAGGTGTGGTCAGTTCAAGCTTTATCCCTCCACTCACGGAGCTTATCCCTTGGTCTATGGAGCTCAAATCCCTTCATGAGAGGAATCCATCCCCCTCTTCATGGAACTGAAACTACCTCCATTTCCCTATAAATTGAGCTCATGTTTCAGTCTCAAGGGTAACTTGTATATGGTAATTGCTAAAGGAATTCCCAAGAGTGCATACTCTCTACACTAGTTGTTGTTGGCATGAGAATGATCACACCCTTATGTCCATAATTCCATGCTGGTTCAAAGAGAGGAAGGCTTGTCAAACTAAAGGAGGAACGATTGTTCAGGACCCGGGAAAAACTTGTACAACATCAAGGCATCAGGTTGTAAATTTACTCTTTTGATAGAAGATAATACATATGGATCTCCTTTTCTCAGTGAGTTGTTCTTGTGCTTATTTGAATAATTAAATACTTAGACTCCTTGATCACTAAGTTAGATTAGTTGTTCTTAATTATTATATTTTCCAGGTGCTTTTAATTCTTTTGTCTGTCTTTGATTGCAGGTTCTACTTACTGGAGAACCCTCTTTGGAGCAACTGGATAAAAGACAACACCGAACGTTGGCTTTCAAGGTAGGGGCATGTCATCTTTCTTTGTTTATAATAATTCTGAATTGCAAATAATCTAGAGAAAATGATTTACAAATGGATGTTTGTTTCTAGCTATTCGTAGAATACTAGGGAGATCACTCTTGTCCGCAAGAGGGATTAATCCGCATAACAAAATAGCGGCTCCACTGGGGAATAGAACTTAATTTTCCTTTTTATTTTTTCAGTTTGAATTTTAAGAGTTTTCTGATTTTGATTTTTCTGAGATTGGGTTGGGTAGATAATTTTTAAGAATCCCTAAAAAGAAAAGCTGAATATTTATTTTTTCTGTACTTTCCCTTGCCTCCACGGTTTTCACTTGAAAACAATGTGGTAGCCTTCGCAGTTTTTGGTTCAGAACAATGCGGTACCACTTTTTTCTCCATTATAACCTGTGGACCTGTGGAAATTTTTTGAAAAAGTTAAAATTCTCTTTTTAGGAACCAAATCACCTGATTCTTTGTGTTTACCCCAGTCTGCCTTAACTGTCAAATCTTATGTGTGAATTTATTTTCAACAACTTTTGTGTTTGTGTGATTTATCATCTGATTTGCATTTTATGAGTAAGTGTTTGCCCTACTTTCTTGTTGCTCCATACAAGATACCTTCATTTACCTCAGCTTACTAGTATGATGCTGTTCTCTTTCTGAGCCATTAAACCCATAGCAAACCTTACTTTTATGAAAACTGATTTCATTTTCATTTGCAAATTTGGAAGAGCTTTTAGCTTACTAAGGCTAAAAATCTACTGACATAAGTAGAATTTTTTCTTGGTTTGATCACAAACTAGGAGAAAAATTCCTCAAAGTTTATAGATAGACTTCAAAATTCGACTTTTCTTTGATTTTTAAATTTATGTTTTTAGGAGTTTTAGATATTATTTTCTTTTTGGAAAAATTTTGTTTAATGATTTGTAGTTTCTGATCTGATTGATAAAGGAATTTCATTTCGAATGAGTAATAGATCATTTTTACGAAATTGAGTTCTCAAATAAATAATCTTCTTTTCAAACATTTTGTTTATGAATGAAAGATTTGGTGCTTTGAAAATTGTTAAATCTCTCAATCTTTCCCTTAAATAAGATTCATTGAAAATAAAGGAGTTTCACTTTTCATTTAGATGCATTTAGCGTATTTTTGAGTCGGGTCACAAACATCATTCAAGTTTCGTTTCCATTCCTTCTATCTTAAGAAACAACCAAATTTAAAATAACGCTTTAATAAAATTAATCTAGATATTTTACATTTTCTATGGCTCTTTTCCACCAACATAGCTTAGTCTAGTGTCTTGGAACAGGTTGTAATTAACATTCCAAGAAAATTCAAACAAACAAGTAGCAATTTTGTGGTAGGAAAATCCAATTGTAGCATTTGTGCTCTAGGAAGCTCTTCTTAAAAGAGTCAAGCACGAGATCATGTCGGAACTAGTGAGGTAATCATACCTATCTCATTGGGAAATATAACATATGTGCACTTATTAAAAATGGTAAACCTCAGATAGACCATTGTCGAGGAGTCTAGGGTCACATGTTGGTAAACCTTAGATTATATCAAGGAGCCTTCAAGGGGATTGAGCTAGTTACTCTGCTCTTGCGTGTATATCAGATCATAGACTGTTCCCCTAGGTACATTTGTTCTCGTCAGTGACCTTAATGACTATAAACTTTAGGATTTTTTCCAAAGGTGACAGTGGAGGGGAGCAAACGTCGACTAGACTCACTTGGACTTTCCGGAGGGTACTCTTCACTTCAAGATGGCATAAGTGGAGATACTTGCACCATATTGTTTCATTAAGCAGGTTGTCAGGGTAACTGTTCCAACTTCCATTTCCACGTTATAATTCTACGATGTTGGATTTCATCACCAACTAATGTTTTTAGGGTGGGAATCTACTGTTTGTGTGTGGATTGCTCTCTTAGATTTTGTAGGTGTGTGATCAATTTGATTTTTTCCTTAGAGACTTTAAGATATTTTTTTGAAATTTTCTTTGATTTCATGTGTTAAATTTTTAATCGTGGCTGAATTACCTAGACAATCACGTAGAATGCAGGGGAAACCCCCTGAGTACACACAAATCCAGTTAGAAAAGCTTAAATATGAGAAAGGAAAACCATCAGGGGCTGGATCAACTGAACACGAGGAAAAATTAGTAATTATACATCCTGATTACGAAGTAGATCAACCTCAAACAACAGAAAGTTCTCAAAGGAAAATATCAATTTATGAAATCATTGAACTTGCTTCCACAACTAGTGAATTATCAGCAACTGAGCCTGAAATTTCTGAACCAGAAACTGAACCTGCTACATCTGAGCCTGCTTTATAGTTCATCACTCCAACCACTGGTCGTCCTCATTCACTGAGAGTGAAGTTTCGCATCACTGAGAACCTTCCTCCTGGCCTCATTAGCATTGAAGAAATTACTGACACAAAAGAAGAAGTTATTCTTCCTTCACATCAGGAATCTTTAGATCTTAGGCCAAGTGAATCGATTTACTGTTATAGCCGTTTCAAACAAGATCCTTGGTATTCTTAGTTAACTGACTTTCTACACAATTATGGTCTAAACTATTCACCAACCCAAATTCCTTTTTATGCCATACCAAGAGGTAATTACAGACCTTCATTCAACATGTTTGGTGAGTCATCCATGTTTTCTGCATCTCTAGAATCATATTTATATGGTAGTTCGTTTGTTCCTCCGAGGTACCAGTCACTTTCTGGTAATTTATTAGGAGCAGCTCCTTCTCCCGAAAAGCTTATATAATCACCTGGTCCAAATGAATGAAATACCGAAAATTTGAATGTGGAACACGTTTACATGATGTCTGGAAAAATTCCTAACCCTGACCCTCAAGGTAGTAACTTACCGCCTGGGGGGCCTCCTCAAGGTAGTAATTTACTGCCTGGGGGGAAACCTCAAGGAAAATACGCACCTCAAGGACAGTACATACCGCCAGGACAGTACACACCTCAAGGAGAGTACATACATCAAGGCCAGTACAAACCTCAAGGACAATATCAACCTCATGGGCAGTACTCTATTCAGGGTCCACAACCTCTTCAAGGACAGTACCCTATGTCAGTGCAATAGTCTTTCTGAGGACAAAAACCTCCTTTACGGCCACAGTTCTATCAGGAACAACAATTTTTTCTGGGAGGTCAATCTTTTAGTGGGAATTATCCAGCCAATTATTAAACATACGTTCCAAATTATCAACCTGGTTATGATCCGTCTTACCCTGCACAACATTTAATGGGAGCTCCATATCCTGGAGTAAACACGGTGTTGAATTCGACACCAAATCAACAGAATTTGCAACCTAACATGCAAGTACCTTATAATCAACATGTCCAACCTACGCTTCAAGTTATACCACAGGTATCTGCACCTAGTACTATTCAGCAGCCTGGTCCGAGTACACCTAGAACTCCACCTCAGCATTAGGGGAATTTTGAGGTCTAAAATTTGCCTCCTAAGAAAAATGTACAACAAAAATAAAATTTATAAGAACCAATAGGATTCAAGATTATGATGTCAACCATGGGGGATGATTCACCATTTTTTAGGTAAAAGGGTAAAAATATTAAAAAATAATAAAATAATAAAACTACTTTTTCAACTCGTATTTTCAACTTATCTCCCAAATTTTTTAATCAAATTTTGAATGGGAGTACTTGTTGGATCCAAAATTTAATTCCTCATCCAAGGGGTACCCATGTTGCATACTTTCGATGGACCGTGCTACAATAAAAATGAGAAATTCATAAAAAAACATGATTACAACCATGTTTTTCATGTATTTCTCATTTTTCATGTAGAATGACCCATCTAAAGTATGAAACATGGGTACTCCTTATATGAGGAATTAAATTTTTCATCCAACAAGTAATCCCACTCAAAATTTGAGTAAAACCTTTGGGAGATAAGTTGAAAATACGAGTTGAAAAGTAGTTTTTCTTTTTTCCCTCTAAAATTTGATGATGTCATCAAATCTTATTTTATTATTTCCTCTATTATTTTATAATTTCCTTAGGAGGCCCATTTTAGACCTCAAAATTCCCCTAATGACTGTTGCACAAAATGTTTTTCAACCTACCACACCTATCCCTGGAATTTCCACAACCCCTATTTCTACAACCCCTCAAGTATCACAACAAATCCCTCCAGTCACTGCACAACAACCTAGACCCATAGTTCAGACTACTGCCAGATGCCTGCGGGACAACCTGGTACAAGCACAATTGTAACAAGCCAACCTCAAATTTGTTAATCAACCATATCAAGGGCAGTATCAATATGGACCTGTAGCACAGAATCCAGTATACCAACATCAACCGTACCCTAGTTACACGTATCATATACCAGCTCAACCTCAATATGGTCCAGCCAACCCTACTTATCTAGGAGGAATTCCAATCCCAAATGCACAGGCTATTCCAGGATATCCTAGATATCCTCCTCCTGGTACTGGTATAGTTCCACAGGGTTATCAATTTTCTCAGCAGGACCCTAACTATCGGTTACCATTCATAAAAACTTTGGATTTACCCGATTTGTCGTGCCTAATGAATGATACAATTTATTATCTTCCGTACTGGCTGCCAATGTCGAATAATTTTCCTAGCGATATTTCTAAGTTCGAAGGTAAATCAGGAGAAGACCCCTCAAACCATGCCATGACTTACCACCTCTGGTGCACATCCAACTCTTTAATCGATGATTCCATTTGATTAAGACTATTTCAGAGAACACTGATAGACTTAGCTGCAAAATGGTATATTGAATTACCACGTGGCTCATTCAACAATTTCAATGCGTTAGCAACATCTTTTTTAACACATTTTCAGTTGCCAATCCAATACAACAATGGCACGAAACTCCTAACTTCCTTAAAAAAATCTACGTCTACATACATATCAGATCACATACATGAATGGAGACATATAATACGTTTAGTGAAAGTTTTTATTCCAGATAAAATCTTGGAAGAATGGTTTATCAAATCATTGCTTCCAAATATCACTGAAGACGTGGCTAAGGGAGGGGTTGTTACAGAAGAACAAGTCATTGCTCAAGCTCAGTACTTAGACCTTGTATATACACAGTCTGGTACGTTATACAAAAAAATTCCTGACTTACCACGTCCTGGTCAAATAACTGCAACTCCTTCAGGTTCTCACGCAACAAACAGTGTAATTGGTTTAGTTAGTGCTAATAATAGTAAGAAGAAGTCTTCAATAACTACTTCTCCTATCATAACTTTACCAGATTCACAAAAAGTAGATTCTTCCCTTGAAACTGTTGCCGACATTCACGTTGTAGACTCATCTACAGCTAAATCTAAAACCGGTAATAAGAAGAAAGGAAAGAATAAAAGAAAACAAACTTCGTCTCCCAAAGAGAAAACCAAAAAGAATGAACCATCTAATGATAAGCGGAAACCTTGTTATCCTTGTATTATCTGTGACGAGGATCACTTTACCAAAGAGTTCCCACATCGGTCTGAGGTTTCTAAATTCCTCAAAGGTTCACCCTGTTGTGGTTCCTATGTTTTGGCCAGATTGGCAAGACCAAAAGATAAGACAACATCAAACCACTTTGGGATCCTAGGATCTAGCCCTCCTGGATCCAGAGAGGGATCTCTCTATAAATGCAAAGAATGATATATCTTTAAGGCTCAAATTGAGGTATTAGGCTAGGTATGAAGAACAAGGGTTTTTGATTTTGTTTGTTTGGTTGGAGATCATTAACTGAGAAGGTTATGGAAGTAAAGAAGGAACTGAATAGAAGGATGTTTCAACATGGGAAGATAGGTCAAGAGAAAGGTTAATCCATTGGGCTATGGAGTCATGAAAGGGGATTACTTTCATAACAACTATCCAAGGGTTTCCATAGGGCAAGTCATCTATACTAAAGGATATTTTAGCTAGATGGTGGAATGGAACATTAAGAATGGGTGAAAGAAATAAACCAAAGTGCAGCCTAAGATCAGGTCAGATGTCATCTAATCCAGGCCTGCTTTTGACATAATTCAAAGGAAACTCTCATAAAAGACACAAAGGGTAGCTTAAGATTAGGTCAGATGTCATTTAAATCCAGACCTGATTTCAGCGTACTCTCAAGGAAAATAATATAGCAGTCCTCATAACCACTTTCAGACAGTAGAAAACATTTAATATGAAATAGAGAGTAAGGCCTAAGATCAGAGAATGACTTTGAACCTTCAATGCTTTTGAAACTAACTCAAAGGGATCTTAGAAAGGAAAACTATTGGAAAAGGAACCTAGTGAGACAGGGCTAGCTCTAATCTCCCAGTTTCCCAATTTTTTCAGATGAAACCAAACAAGAACATCTAAGGAAACAAACTCCAAATTCATACATCAGTAAGCATGGACCAGCCAACTTCTATACTGGTTAAATTGTGATGAATTTTCTCTTAGATACACAAGTAGAAGAAAACATATAGATAAATATTACAGTGAGACTTAGGGTACTTCCAGCAGTATGTCTTAATCTATGCTTGCTTTTCTTTATCTGAGAATAATGGACAGTATGATAAACATGAAAGGAAACAGTTACAATAAGGAAAACATCACCGATAATATAGATAGGATCCTGTAAATCTGCTTGATTAATTGATGTGCAAAACCAGTCACATACTTTGAGCTCAGTGGCCTTTTACAATCAAACTTCTTTTCCCAGCCTACTATATTATAGACTACTTAGCTACTTCCCCTCAATAACAGTTTTAACCACTAATAGAATCCCAACAACCAAAAACCTTTTCAATGAAATTTACAGGAGTTCTTATAGAGGAATGAGGAGGTGAAGTAACAAAAGAGATAGTTGGCCCAATTAAATGAAGAGTTTAATGTTTCTCGGCCTCTGGGAGGCTTGATGGAGAAGAAGTGACATGCTCCATACTTCATTAAATAGACCTTTTCTTGTATTTGTACTCTAGCTGTATTTGTTTGACTTTCGAAAGCTCTCGTAGGTCACAATTTATTTCTGAGCTGCATGTATGCCCATCATATTTCCGACGGCCTTGACTGTGACCTATGTTAATGGAAAATAGGACTGCAGGGGCAGTATGGGTCGATGGAGAGTGACTAGCCTCTCTGATTTGGCATGTAGAGGCTATCTGTTGATGTGTCCTTTGTGTTTTCACTAATCTGGCTCTGATCTTCACTTTGGCGCTAATACTCTCTGTTTAGCTGATGTTCACTGCATTTTGGTTGTTTCGCAGACGCATAGAGGTTCACACAGGTGGAGGGATTGTTTTAATGAAAGCTTCCTTGGATCCCTCTGCGTACTGAAGACTTGGAACAGTCATTCGTTTCCTTCGTGTTGTTCTGAAACAGTGGGAAAAACCCTGTATAATCCTGCAAAAATGAGCAAAAATTAAGAAAATCCCGTGGAAAAAGGTTCGGGCACTACTTTGAAGGTTGGGGAGCGGAGTTAAAATAGAATCGTCGATTTAGAATAATCGACAAAGATCTACGGCTGAGATCGTTTAGATAAACAATTGGGAGGAGGATGGAAGGTGAATGAATTGGTGGTGAAATTAAGTCCGGACCATTAGATTAGGGAGATCTATGGTTGAGATGAAAGCTGAAAAGAAATTGTGGAGGAGAAAGGTGGTAAGGCAGAAAACCAGAGCGGTTTTCACGCGGGGCTGAGGGTGGTAAATGGTTTTCACTTTTGGAACGCGATCCTATCAGGGATCGACACGTGGAATCACAAAACCGCTTATATCGCATGATTTCAAAACTTTAAAGCCCGAACACTAAAATAACGCGATATGCACCTCATTCGTTGGATGGATGGCAGAGAGATCTGACGGTGGAAATGAAAGCGTGATGTGGAAAGATGCACGGGTGGAGGTGAGCCATCGGGTTCATTGTGGACCATCAGATTTTCAGAATGGACGGTTAGGATCAAATGTAGGAGCGCCAATGTTTCAAAAGGGAAGAAGGTAGATGGATGGGCGGAACAGATCCTGGCCGTTGGATCTATAGAATGGACGGCTGATATTGCGTCGGAGGAATGTTTTGGGACCTGGTGGACAGACAGAAAATAGGCGATGCGATTAGAATCTGACTGTCGGATCGGAAGGGGAATTAACGGCCAGGATTGAATCGACGGGCACGGGTGATGGGCTTATGAGCGGAGTGAGAAGGTATCTCAGCCATTGGATCTATAGGAATGAATGGTCAAGATTTGATTGGGGATCGCAAATTAGAGGAGGCAAAGGGATGGCACTTAAGATTTTGCGATGCGCGATTAAGCGCCAGCCGTCCGATCTGGAACAAGATCGACGATCAATACTCAATAGGAGGAGTAATGGGGAGAGGTTATGGGCACGAAGTGATTTAGCGTAGGCCATTGGATCTAATAAGATCGATGGCGGAGATTGAATCTGAGGTGGAGCGGAGAAAAAACCCATCGCATCGAAAAATAGGAAGAAACAAAAGGAACACAGTAACAAAAGCTCTGATTGTAATTAGCGCCTGGTTCTAGCGCCAGGTTTCATGCGGAGGAAAGGGTTAAGGGCTAAGCCGAAAGGGGCTTAAGTCCTAAATGTAAAAATGAGTGTTTTAGGCCTAAATTTAGTGTTTTTTAAGCCAAAGAGGAGTTCCGGTAGGCACAAAAGGAGATCTTTAAACCAAATAAATGGCAATATAAGGTTTAAAAGGGGTTTTAGGATGAGATGGAGGGCTAATGAAGGGAATTTAGAGGAATTTTGAAAGGGGAAAAGGTGATGAAAATGGGTACATTGTGGGAATGAAATGGAGCAAATGGAGGCCTTTTGAGAGCAGTTTATTTCACAAACAGTGAGGCTTTTCAATGGAAACAATAGTGAAGATTCCTTCAAAGGGAAAAAGACACATGGAGGCTTCAAGGATGAAAGATTTTCAAGGGAAATGTTTCTCTTGAAGACTCATAACATATTTAGCCACCTGTTTGCTATGCCAAAAATTTATAGGTGGCTAACAGTGGCTCCACATGGGGATGGCATCTTCTTGAAGGTGTCAAGAATCTCAGAAAATAATCTTTGGGAGTAGGCC
Organism: Pinus albicaulis; assembly: GCA_034641835.2. NCBI lineage: Eukaryota > Viridiplantae > Streptophyta > Pinopsida > Pinales > Pinaceae > Pinus > Pinus albicaulis. The sequence continues at coordinate 11,776 of JAXQQM020060467.1, forward strand.
AGATGCTTATTACTTGACACATCTCTTCTTTTATTTAATCAGCTGCCACAAACATGATGGATGTTATATCAGCAGAAAACACTTTCCCAAACAACTACCTACCCATCCTACTATCCTAACATTTTTTCTTCAAGGTGCATTTAGACTTGCAGACCTTTCACATCATCATTTTTTTACAAATAGGAAAATAAACCTATCTGCTGCTACCCTTATTACTTCATGAGATCATATTAAACAGTTGGCCTCATAACTTCTCCACCTAAACTAATATCTTCCAGGATTAAACTGTCTGGCAAATTTCTTTCTCTACATTCTAAAACAGAAATTTAAACACATACAAACCAGGATTAGACTGTCCGGTCTGTTGTGGGTCCATGGAATAAAGACAAGTTGCATATGGATTGAAACTTTGCAGAAATTAAAAAAGAACTGACTAAATGCTCACAGGATGAGCTTTATTGAGATTTCCTACCTACCCTACTCTAACTTGAGATATTTACATGTCTATCTGACAAACACTCTTTTCCAATACATCCAGTCATTCAAATGATCCCATGACTGGTATTTTATACTCATCTCTCTGAGCATGCTGGATAGGCAGGGCCACTCCCATTCTCTTTGTTTTTTAATAGCAGCTTCAAAAATGTTTCTTGTTATCTGCAACAAGCTGCTCTTGGTGACCTTTGATCCTTCTTCAAATGGCTGCAGGAAATGGGCATAAGGATCTTGAAATGATACCTGGTTGTGAGTATTTGGCAAGTAGGCTTCGACCAGGATTTCTTCTTCTTCCACTGGATCAAGGAGACAATTCCTTTGCGAAAGAAACTCTTCCTCATCTTCATCCTTTTCTGAACTAGAGGACTCATCATATACTGTAGTGTTGTCCTCTTGTAGCTTTGAGATATTCTGATCTGGTGGGATGAGCTGTGTGAAGAGATCAATGTATTCTTGAGTAGGGGTCTGTTCCATTACTTCCTCTTTTTCAAGAGAAGGCTCCTTATTTTCAACCGACTCAGAAGTTTCTTCAATTTCCTCCTCTTCACCTTTTGAGATGAAAGGCTGCTGATCTCCAATTACATGAAAATTGTTACTGATGATTGGTAATGAAGTGAAGCAAAGATCCAGAGGTCCTTCACCCTCTTCTGCACTTTTAAAGCTTTCTTCATCAGTATCGTAAATAACTTGCATGGGCTCATTACTCTCTTAGAGTTGATGGAACTGATCTTCCTCCCATAAATCTACTAATGATGACCCTGCAAGATCATCTTCTGTTTGGATAACATCATCATTAGATAGATAAAAAATAGGAAAATCATGAATGCAAGTAATGCTACCAATCAGACATACTGGATTATCAGCTGATATTTCTTCATTCTGATTTAAATGGGGTCTTTCCAACTCTGTACAAAAAGGCTCATCGGATGAATGGGCACGAATGTCTGTTCTGCAAAAAATTTCAGAGGCTGGTTGTCTATTGATGATCTGATCTATTTCCTCTTCTGTCAAAGGGGAAGATTTTATTGTATTTCTTTGACCAGAAGTGCAGCAGCTCTCTATTTCTTGTGAAGGCTGAATCTGAGGCTGGATGTCTTCTTGGGCCTCAGCTATAAGGGATGACGGATCAGCACCTAAGCTTTCAGGAAAATCTTGAGGAATGTATATTGTCTCTTGACTTCTTTCTTCCTCTGCTGATTCATCCAGGTTCTTGTGATAATTAGGTTGCAAATGAAGCTCTTGAATGGCTTCTAACAGATCTTTAGGATGCATGTTAACCGGATCCTCATCCATGTCTAAGAGGTATTGTATGAAGTTCTAAGATTGATCACAACAATCCCATGATAAGGATGGAGAGTTTTCTTTATATCTTTCATAAAATACTTGGTGCATACCTTTCAAAGAAAAGAAACTCCTAGGTTCTAACCATTCATACCACTCCCTTGCCTTATCTTCTAATGTTGCCATGAACATTTTCATAAGACAGTCCTCATTCCATTCAACTTTAAACCTCCACACATGTATATGAAACTTGATGAGATGTAACAAGGGATCATCAACCTTTTCACCCTGAAAGGTAGGCAAGTTTTTCAACCAATTTATTTCAGGCACTCTGTGTGGGAATCCAGGGATATGATCCCTACTCATTGGGGCATATCTTCATTGAATATGTGGAAGCATTTTTGTAAATCAGAAAGAGGTCACTGTATCTTCTCTACCATTTCAGAGTCTTCTACCAGTGGAGTCGTTTGGTCTTTTGAGAGTTATAGAGTGTGGAGTCGCCAGGTGGATGAATTTGAATGTTTGAAGCCGACTGTTGTCCACTATTAGCAATTAAATACCAATCTAACCAGAGATTTTGGGTCTTTTGAGGTCCTAAGGATGCATAAGATGAAATTCACTCAGAAGTTCCCCAGCAGAGTCGCCATTATGTTCGTGACGACAATGGGACACTTTACAGATAATATCGATTAAGGACACTCAGACTTTTCCCCAGCAGAGTCGCCATTATGTTGTGGTTCCTATGTTTTGGCCAGATTGGCAAGACCAAAAGATAAGACAACATCAACCACTTTGGGATCCTAGGATCTAGCCCTCCTGGATCCAAGAGGGATCTCTCTATAAATGCAAAGAATGATATATCTTTAAGGCTCAAATTGAGGTATTAGGCTAGGTATGAAGCACAAGGGTTTTTGATTTTGTTTGTTTGGTTGGAGATCATTAACTGAGAAGGTTATGGAAGTAAAGAAGGAACTGAATAGAAGGATGTTTCAGCATGAGAAGATAGGTCAAGAGAAAGGTTAATCCATTGGGATATGGAGTCATGAAAGGGGATTACTTGCATAACAACTATCCAAGGGTTTCCATAGGGAAATTCATCTATACTAAAGGATATTTTAGCTAGATGGTGGAATGGAACATTAAGAATGGGTGAAAGAAAGAAACCAAAGTGCAGCCTAAGATCAGGTCAGATGTCATCTAAATCCAGGCCTGCTTTTGACATACTTCAAAGGAAACTCTCATAAAAGACACAAAGGGTAGCTTAAGATCAGGTCAAATGTCATTTAAATCTAGACCTGCTTTCAGCGTACTCTCAAGGAAAAAAATCCAGCAGTCCTCATAATGACTTTCAGACAGCAGAAAACATTTAAGATGAAACAAAGAGTAAGGCCTAAGATTGGAGAAGGACTTTGAACCTTCAATGATTTTGAAACTAACTTAAAGGGATCTTAGAAAGGAAAACTGTTGGAAAAGGAACCTAGTGAGACAAGGCTAGCTCTAATCTCCCAGTTTCCCAATTCTTTCAGCTGAAACCAAAAAAGGACATCTAAGGAAACAAACTCCAAATTCATACATCAGTAAGCATGGACCAGCCAACTTCTATATTGGTTAAATTGTGATGAATTTTCTCTTAGATACAAAAGTAGCAGAAAACATATAGATAAAAATTACAGTGAGACTTAGGGTACTTCTAGCAGTATGTCCTAATCTATGCTTGTTGTTCTTTATATGAGAATAATGGACAATATGATAAACATGGAAGGAAACAGTTACAGTAAGGAAAACATCACCGATAATATAGACCAGGATCCTGTGAATCTGCTTGATTAATTGATGTGCAAAACTAGTCACATACTTTGAGCTCAGTGGCCTTTTACAATCAAACTTCTTTTCCTAGCCTACTATATTACAGACTACTTAGCTAATTCCCCTCAATAACAGTTCTAACAACTAATAGAATCCCAACAACCAATAACCTTTTCAATGAAATTTACAAGAGTTCTTATAGAGGAATGAGGAGGTGAAGTAACAGAAGAGATAGTTGGCCCAATTAAATGAAGAGTTTAATGTTTCTCGACCTCTGGGAGGCTTGATGGAGAAGAAGTGACATGCTCCATACTTCATTAAATAGACCTTTTCTTGTATTTTTACTCTGGCTGTATTTTTTTGACTTTCGAAAGCTCTAGTAGGTGACAATTTATTTCTGAGCTGCATGTATGCCCATCATATTTTCGACGGCCTTGAATGTGACCTGTGTTAATGGAAAATAGGACTACAGGTGCAGTATGGGTCGATGGAGAGTGACTAGCCTCTCTGATTTGGCGTGTAGAGGCTATCTCCTGATGTGGCCTTTGTGTTTTCAATGATCTAGCTCTGATCTTCACTTTGGCGCTGATACTCTCTGTTTAGCTGATGTTCACTGCATTTTGGTTGTTTCGTAGGTGCATAGAGGTTGACAAAGGTGGAGGGATTGTTTTAATGAAAGCTTCCTTGGATCCCTCTGCGTACTGAAGACTTGGAACAGTCCTTCGTTTCCTTCGTGTTGTTCTGAAACAGTGGGAAAAACCCCGTATAATCCTGCAAAAATGACCAAAAATTAAGAAAATCCCGTGGTAAAAGGTTCGGGCACTGCTTTGGAAGGTTGGGGAGCGGAGTTAAAATGAAACCGTCGATTTAGAATAATCGAAGGAGATCTATGGCTGAGATCATTTGGATAAACAATTGGGAGGAGGATGGAAGGCGAATGAATTGGTGGTGAAATTAAGTCTGGACCGTTAGATCAGGGAGATCTACGGTTGAGATGAAAGCCAAAAAGAAATTGCAGAGGAGAAAGGTGGTAAGGCGGAAAACCAGAGTGGTTTTCACGCGGGGCTGAGGGTGGTAAATGGTTTTCACTTTTGGAACGCGATCCTATCAGGGATCGACACGTGGAATCAAAAAACCGCTTATATCGCACGATTTCAAAACATTAAAGCCCAGACACTAAAATAACGTGATATGCACCTCAGCTGTTGGATGGAGGGCGGAGAGATCTAACGGTGGAAATGAAAGCACGATGTGGAAAGATGCATGGGTGGAGTTGAGCCATCAGGTTCATTGTGGACCATTAGATTTTTAGAATGGATTGTCAGGATAAAACGTAGGAGCGCCAGTGTTTCAAAAGGGAAGAAGGTAGATGGATGGGCGAAATAGATCCTGGCCGTTGGATCTATAGAATGGATGGCTAAGATTGCGTCGGAGGAATGTTTCTGGACCTAGTGGACAGACAGAAAATGGGAGATGCGATTAGAATCTGACTGTCAGATCGGAAGGGGAATTAACGGCTAGGATTGAATCAGTGGGCGTGGGTGACAGGCTTATGAGCAGAGTGCGAAGGTATCTCAGCCGTTGGATCTATACAAATGAACGGTCGAGATTTGATTGGGGATCGCAAATCGGAGGAGGCGAAGGGATGGCATTTAAGATTTTCTGATGCGCGATTAAGCGCCATCAGTTCGATCTGGAACAAGATCGATGGTCAATACTCAATCGGAGGGGTAATGGGGAGAGGTTATGGGCGTGAAGCGATTTAGCGCAGGCCGTCGGATCTGATAAGATCGACGACAGAGATTGAATCTGAGGTCGAGCGGAGAAAAAACCCATTGCATTGGAAAATAGGAAGAAACAAAAGGAACACAGTAACAAAAGCTCCGATTGCGATTAGCCCTTGAGGGCTAGTGCCTGGTTCTGGTGTTGGGTTTCGTGCGGAGGAAAGGGTTAAGGGCTAAGCCGAAAGGGGCTTAAGTCCTAAATGTAAAAATGAGTGTTTTCGGCCTAAATTTAGTGTTTTTTAAGCCAAAAGAGGAGTTCCGGTAGGCAGAAAAGGAGATCTTTAAACCAAATAAATGGAAATATAAGGTTTAAAAGGGGTTTTAGGATGAGATGGAGGGCTAATGAAGGGAATTTAGAGGAATTTTGAAAGGGGAAAAGGTGATGAAAATGGGTACATTGTGGGAATGAAATGGAGCAAATGGAGGCCTTTCTGAGAGTAGTTTCTTTCACAAACAGTGAGGCTTTTCAATGGAAACAACAGTGAAGATTCCTTCAAAGGGAAAAATACACATGGAGGCTTCAAGGATGAAATATTTTCAAGGGAAATGTTTCCCTTGAAGTCTCAGAACATATTTAGCCACCTGTTTGCTATGCCAAAAATTTATAGGTGGCTAACACACCCACGCCCGCTATCTTGAAGGATCCTTTTCCTACTCAAGATAGAAAAATGATAGGATCTTCTTCAAATTCATCAAAATATATTTTATTGATTTCTGAGGTTATGGTTGCGACGCGATCGCAAGACTATGGAAGCAAAAATCCTGTAACTAGTAAAGAGACATAAAATTCTAATCCAACATCAGTTGTATCTCCTGCGGTTTCCAATCCAATTCACATAGAGAAAACTAATCCTGATCTAGTGATTAAACCACCTGCTAAAGGTGTACTTCAAAAATCAGCTTTCAATCCACATGCGAGAGATGCTTAGAATTACAACATTGTTGAAGACTTGGCGATATCCCCTTCAACAATGTCGGCCATAGAAGTGCTAAAATCATGTCCAGCACAAAGGAAATTAATTTTATTAGCTATTGAAGCTATAGATCCTCAGGATTCTAACCTCATGGTCTTTGATCTAGAAAATTTTACACTGAGACTCCCTCATCAGATGGCTTTTCAGATTCCAGTATTAGTAAAAATAGATGATTTTTTCTTACTGTAATTGATGAGGGGGAATCCACATGCATAATTTCGTTAAATTGTTGGAAAAATATGGGTTCTCCAACACTCAAAAAATCATTGACAATCATTAAAACCTTTTATGGAAGAATATTTCATCCGTACGGAATACTCCAGGATCTACCTATAGAAGTAGAAGGCAAAACTGTTAATCTAGATGTGGAAGTTGTTGATGCCCCTCTGGATTACAACCTTATTTTGGGTCATAGTTGGTCTTATGCCATGAATTATATCATTTCGTCCATATTTCGATTAATAATGTTTCCTCATAAAGGGAATATTGTGAAAATCGATCAGTTGTCATATTATTCGTCTGACCTTGCTTCTATAGATAATATCCAACATGTCAGAAAATCGACTATCCCATATGAAGATGTTGGTGTAGGTTTAATAAAGGACTCTGATTTGATGGGAACTTTCTCTATGCCTCCACCCAAAATACTGCGTACCATTTCCAATAGCAATATGATTTCATCAAGCACTATACCATTTAATGACACTTGGGTAGTGCCTTCAGAGTAAGAATTGGATTCTTTCGATGGCGAGATGCCTTTGAGTCCTTTTGAAATGGCATATGTGGCAGTACAGTCATTTTTTGACACACTTTCAACTACACTTGATCAAATGAATGTGATCACCGAAGAATATTCTTCACTATCAAGCTTGGCCTTGACATCACTTTATAATCCTTTTCAACAAGTGTTTCACACTAATGAAAGTATTCGAGAATTTTTGTCTTTTGATGAATTACCATGGGATGATCTACATCATAGATATTCATTTTTACCTGAACTTCATAGGTTTGAAAATTATTTTTCATCTATTTTTACAATTTATTATGTTGAGGAACCACAGAATCCCATATCGATTACAAATTCTGATTCTAAGATTAATTTGGGAAACATTTCTACAACTATTTTATCGACGTATTCTTTAAACCTAGAATTGTTGAAAACATTCATATATGTTATAGGTCAATTTGGGCACCATTCCCAATGACCTGGTTAACTGGGCATCATCTCCAGGACCAATGATCTAGGGTCTATCATTCCCTATCATTTCAGTTGCTACATGCCCTAAGACAAGAACAAAACAAATCAAGCAAGACTTTCGTCAAGCAAATGTTTCCAAGGTTTGAAGCTTATTATATAGCATATGAGAGCTCACCAACGCAGGCTCTAAGGGGCCTTACTGCGTTTCATATGCAAGTAGCCCCATGCAAGGCTGCTATGCAAAGCACTTCCTGACATTCACAGGTGCGTTGGTCACATCGGGTCTCATTGTTCCAGAATCTCCACTTGGCCAGTGCCTTCTAGAAGAGTTTGCATGTGTCAAGCTTCGGATCCAAGTGTCCATTTGAAATCTACATGACTGGAAACATGTCTTGCCTATTATTGGAAAGTCATTGATTGCAAAAAAACCTACAGTTCATCTATAAATTGAGCACAGATCTAAGTTCTTGAGAAGGAAGAATTTGAGTAGAGAAATGCTGGAGAATTTTCAATTGAGAGCTAGATTTGTATAGCTGCTCCTGCAGAGATTTATATTGTGATGATTCTTGGGGACGTTGCTGGAAGGGTCACTTCAAATCAATCATTTGGTTGCAACCTCTCCTTCTATCATCAACAAAGAGTATTGCTTATTTTTCCCTATATGCATCTGTATTGACTTTGATTGTCCATGTTGCAAGATCTTGGTTGATGTATATGGTTTATGCTTTACTGATTTAGCTAACTAGATTGAATAGATATCTATATTATTGCATCTTCTGCTGTTTGAGTGTTATTTCTTGCAGGAATCATTTCGCACAAATCGCTTGAATTTGAAGCTGCAATAGAAGCGACAGAAGGAGCCATTTGGAAGTGACTGATCAAGTAAGCCTCCAATCCTTTCTGTGTATCTATTCTAAGTTAGGAAAATGTTCGTATAGTCTTTCACCTGTTGTTCTAGACTAGCACCTATCTAGGGAAGTGTGATTTATTTGTAATTCACAATTCTGGCCCAACAAACTGGCGACTCTACTGGGGAGAATTTCTCTTAGTTGTAGGTGTTTAAGCCTCTAATTTGCTTTTTTTATCCACCCAGTAGTTGTTACTCATCAAGATTAAAATTTTTCAAAGCCAAATTAGCAAAGAAAGTGAGTTAAATAGTAGTATTTTTCTTTGTATATTGCACCCAACGCACCCTTAGACAGGACACAGTGCTTTGCAGAGCACTGTCTCCCTTCCTAGCCTGTGTTGCAGAGCACTGTCTCCCTTAGGAGACTACGTTGACTCCTGAAAACACCCAAATTCCATTGAATTTGCCGTTGCAATTTGCTTCAGTTTGTTTTCTGCTGTGTTTTGAAAAGTTTTCTTCTCATATTGACCAGTGACTCTATATACTTCTTCCTCCTTTGAATGAAAATTTGTTCAATGTTTGTTTAAAATTTTTTTCTTTATCATTGAAAAGTTGATTTCAAAGTAATTTTTATGGTCACATTAAGAATCATTTGCTTTCGAAAGAGGAAATTGTAGTAAAATCTTCATTTCCTTGATAGGAGAAATTGTTGTTGAAGGCCTCGTTTTTCCTTCAAAATAGAAATTGTTGTTTGTATTCTTCATTTCTCGAAAGTAAAAATCATTTGAATTGTTGATTTAGTGCACCTATTTTCTTTTCTGCATTCATAACATTAAAGAAACTGAAAAGAAAAACTTGATTTGCATGTAGAATAATGTGTGTTTTGCAAAAGGAGCATTAGGAAATATGCATTTAGTTTGTGCTCATTGATTTGTTTTGTTCATTGATTTGTTTGCTCACAAATTATTTGCTCTCTTCCCTTAGTAGCTAGGTTTTTCATTGAAGAAATTGAAAGTGAAAGATTGTTTATCATTCTTAGCTTGCATTTTAGGAATTTCATACACATCATTGTGGTGAAACTTTGAAAGGAAAATTGTAAGCAAGATCAACATAAAATTAATCTCAATTTACCTAAAAAAGCATTGGAACCATAACGATAACATTTAGAAGGTCTAGGCTAGAGACGTGTTCCGACGTCGTAAAACATAGCAGCTGTCATTAACTTGTCTACGATACATTCCGATTGTGATACCTCACTCCACGTACATAAGTATATCGTAGCTCGTCCACGTACTTTTGGGTATATCGGGTGGTTTTACAGTACGATAATTATAAAGGGGTGCTCTCATTGTGTGGTTTCGCATTAGACAATGCTAATATGGACTTGGGCCTCCACGTACCTTCAGGTATATTTGGGAGGAAAAATTTTAGGTTTTATCCATCCATAGTGAACCGAGTCGGCCGCCTTGAAATTGTGATACACCGAACACAACATTTGGGGAGATTTCCTGCCCGTACTTCTTGGTTTGCCAGGAGGTATTCTGCAGTTCACAGTTTCTTGTTAAACCTTTTTGCCTAGCATTACCCTCTTTTTGTTTATTTGTTTTTTTTTGTTAAAATAAATCAGTAATCGTGGAAGAACAAAATCCTATCCCTCGTCTTTCGCATAGATTAGCTTTAAAACCACCTTTATCGCCAAAAGTTACTTCTGGTAGGTGAAGGCGATCACGTTCTACCGAATCAAGTACAATTCGTACCTTTGGTGAAACATCATATTTTAATCCAAAGTTAGATCAAATTGTTTCTACGCACCATAGTTCATTTACTGTTGTTAAGACAGAGTCCTCATAGCTACCTGTGGTCACAATCCATCCAATCTGTGAGACCATACCTCCCAAACCCAACATTGTTCAACTGGAAGTTGATCAGAATCCCATTGTGCTTTAGGGGGAAACTGTTATTGGTAAAACTGGACATCATCCCCAGAACCATTGAAATAGGGTCTATCATCCCCTTATATTTCATTTTCTATATTACCTAAGTGGAGAAAATCTTGATCCTGAAGTCGAACAACCAGAAGTTGTTCTTGTATTGGTCACTCCAAAATCTATTGTAGCCATTGAGTCTCCCATATCGCATAGTTAACCACCTGAAATATACTTCAGGCCTGACGGTGAAGTTCTTCCACCTGGTTTGATTTCGATTGAAGAAATATCACAAGACGAGACACCTTTAACTCCAAATCATTTTTGGTAGGAGCTTTACCTGTACGAGTCTTTTCCTCAATCACCTTCCTCTGCTTTTGTTGATCCTGTTTCACTTTGAGTTCCCATAGATTCTATAGGGTATACATTGGGTCATTTGACCATGGCTGAGATAACATCCTAGACTAAACCATCTATTTCCGCTACGACAACATCTGTTGTTGCTTCATTTTCGATGTTTTGTCCATTGAATTCACCCATGTCATCATCTGGATTCTAGTTCCTCTCCTTGGTGACTGGTGATACCACATATGTTACCCTCAGACATTCCTAAATTCAATGAAAACCCTGGATAAAACTCGTCAATGCATGTTATAACTTATCATTTGTGGTATTCATCAAACTCCTTAAATGATGACTCCGTTAGACTACTTCTTTTCCAGCACACACTCACTAGTCCAACTGCATGACGAGGATGGTTCTTTTTCTGTGTCAACCTCGTTAAAAAATGAATCAGGTGATGAGGATGGTTCTTTTCCTGTGTCAACCTCGATAAATGAAACAGGTTCCCATGAGGATGGTTCTTTTCCTATGTCAACCTCATTAAAAAATGAATCAGGTTATGAGGATAGTTCTTTTTTCTTGTGTCAACCTCGTTAAAAAATGAAACAAGTGCCTACGAGGATAGTTATTTTACTGTGTCAACCTCGTTAAAAAATGAAACAGTTCATGAGAATAGTTCTTTTCCTGTGTCAAGCTTGTTAAAAAAATGAAATAAATCCTCTCCTATAATCAACCTTCATTCCATCCAGCTATTAGTAACTAGTAATCTACTTAGGTGAATGAAATGAAGCTTGGGGGGTACCTACTCTTGCAGGGGGCATTTGACATGTGCTCTTGCAGGAGGCATTCAAAACATTCTCACTTATTGCACGTAATCGATGACTGAAGTTTGGGGGCAAAATTAGGTTCAGAGCTCCAAAATGCAAATGGTAACTATGGAATGGTAAAATGAATAGTGAAACTACTTTTTATAGTCATTTAATTGTTTGCAAGTTAAATTTATTTCTATGACTATGGTTTTATTATGTTTTTATCATGAAACAGGTATTTTTAATCCATTTGATGTTGCTCTGAAACAGGACATACAACTGATGAATAGATTAGTCATGCAGATTTATTCAAAGAATGACTTGACCACAAAGCATACCTTTCCTCCTTATTTTTCAAGCTTTGATAAAAATGAAAAATGATTTGAAGCGCACTTTTATATCTTTTTCAAGCTTCGATAACAACAAAAAAGGAACCCCTGGAGTCTTCTTTCAGCTCTTTTTAGACTCCGATAATATGAAAATATTTCCGAACACTTGTATTTTCGAGCTCGTTAAAGTAAATGAATTAATATCTACTCAGTATAAGTTTAAACCTTTTCTGTACTGAGATAGATTATTTACAAAAAAGGAATACCTTGGTTAAACATGACCAAAGAGGTTCTCTCAGATATTATTTTACACTTGTTCGGGTCTAAGAGACAAATTTACGAAAAAGTACTTATGGAGTTTTCTTTCGTCCTCTTTTTCAAACTCTTTAAATATGAAAAAGGACCGGGCCATCACTTTTGTTAAGCTCGTTAAAACATAAATAGCGACGGGCTTGTCGATCATGGAAATAATCGAGTTTCATTCATCGCTAGACTCGTTAAATTATTAAATAGCGATACTTTATTCACCCGAAGGGTTGAATTATAGATCAAGCAAATGTTATCCTCCTCAAGCTTGTTAAAAAATAAAGAGGTACTGGTCGAAAAATGACCGGGAAAATTTGGGAAAAATGAAAGCAAGAATTATTTTTGGCAAGAAGTCGCTTCAACATGAACTTATTTCACTCCATGTCGTTGAATGTTCGGGGTTGGGTAATCATCACGACAAGTCATTCACACCTATGGTTCATCATACCTTCACTTTGGTTTTGGGTCAATGCTGCCAACTCATCACAGTGTCGCCGATATGTTCAAGAGAAGTCATCCAGTGATTTAAAACTCATCCTTCTGCAATACTCGTAAACCTTGATTCTCATGACCATCATCCCTGAAAATTGCTATATCAAGTCATACCCTTGTCTCCGAAATCAATAACTCCTGATTTGAAATAAGGTAACTTCCTGTCGACAACAAATCAATATCCAGGAAGTTCACTTAGAAACATCAGATTCCAGTACCATGAGGCTTGTTACAGCATCAACAAGATCCTCGCTTCCGGAAATTTGACCGAAAGATGTTGTTTGGCATTCGACATCAAATCATCTATTCACGCCTTAAGAAATGTACTGCAGTACCTTGAGGACCATTTTCATTAATGGTGGTTCTCTCACGTTTGTTAACAGCTCACATCATTGGCTAGTAATCAAACAATGTCTTTCCATGTTTGACTACAAATCATATATTCGCATGGCTAGACTTGTACCCGAATGATCAAGTGAACGAGATAAGAAGACCCTGGATCTAGTTTCATCCATCGAGGATGTGATTTTAGGATTGTTGTACACATCATCTATATGGTGACCTTACATACAGATTGCTATCCAAACATGGGCCTATATCTGTAGGCATGTCTGCATTTGGGCAACATTCCAGTGAAGATGACTTTTTGAATTATGTACATGTTATTAGATTGTTTATGTGTTGAACATGGGAATGCCTACCCTCAGCAATTATGATCAAAGAGGATATATCATGATGTAATGTATTGTAATATTGATGCAAGTGACCATTCTGCTTCATTTCCAGGCTCATCACTGTGTAGAGCATCTCAATCAAATGTTTTTATTATTTGGATCTCATGCTTTAGGGGGAAATTGTTATAGGTCAATTTGGGCACCATTCCAAATGACCTGGTTAACTAGGCATCATCTCTAGGACCAATTATCTAGGGTCTATCATTCCCTATCATTTCAGTTGCTACATGCCCTAAGACAAGAACAAAACAAATCAAGCAAGAATTTCATCAATAAAAGGTTTCCAAGGTTTGAAGCTTATTATATAGCATGTGAGAGCTCACCAATGCAGGTTCTAAGGGGCCTAAGTGCATTGCATATGCAGGTAGCCCCATGCAAGGCTGCTCTGCAAAGCACTTCCCGAAATTCACAGGTGCGTTGGTCACATTTGGTCTCATTGTTCCAGAATCTCCACTTGGCCAATGCCTTCTAGAAGAATTCACATGTGCCAAGCTTCAGATCCAAGTGTCCATTTGACATATACATTAATGGAAACATGTCTTGCCTATTATTGGAAATTCATTGTTGCAAAACAACCTACAATTCATCTATAAATTGAGCACAGATCTAAGTGCTTGAGAAGGAAGAATTTGAGTAGAGAAATGCTGGAGAATTTTCAATTGAGAGCTAGATTTGTATAGCTGCTGCTGGAGAGATTTATATTGTGATAAGGATTGGGGACATTGCTATAAGGGTCACTTCAAATCAATGATTTGGTTGTAACCTCTCCTTCTATCATCAATAAAGAGTAGTGCTTATTTTTCCCTATATGCATTTGTATTGAATTTTATTTTCCATGTTGCAAGATCTTGGTTGATGTATATGGTTTATGATTTACTGATTTAGCTAACTAGCTTGAATAGATATCTATATTATTGCATCTTCTGTTGTTTCAATGTTCTTTCTTGCAGGAAGCATTTTGCACAAACCATTTGAATTTGAAGCTGCAACATAAGCGATAGAAGGAGCCATTTGGAAGCGACTGATCAAGTAAGCCTCCAATATTTTCTGTGTATCTATTATGAGTTAGTAAAAATGGTCATATAGTCTTTCACCTATTGTTATAGACTAGCACTTTTCTAGGGAAGCGTGATTTATCCGTAATTCACATTTCTACCCCAACAATATAGACGCGTCTTATACGATTGAAGAGATTAATACATATAAAGCCCTATTACAAGAATTCTGGGACATATTTTCCTGGTCTTACGAAGAGATACCAGGAATTGATCCAAATATTTTCATTCATGAAATAAAGACATACCTGGATGCCAAGCCTATTAGACAAAGATTACGTCCAATACATCCGCGAAAAGCTGCTCCTATTAAAGCTGAAGTTGAAGAGCTACTGCGAGCAGGATTTACCAAGAAACAAGGGACTATACGAGTATGCGTTGATTATAGGGATATTAATAAAGCATGTCCAAAAGACAATTATCCTACCCCCTATATCAACCAAATTATCGATGATTATGCTGGGAATGAAATTTTCTCATTCATGGATGGATTTTCTAGATATAATAAAATAAACATACTCCCTGTTGATCAACCAAAAACATCATGTATATGTCCTTGGAGGACATTTTCTTATTGCAAATTACCTTTCGGATTAAAGAACGTTGGTGAAAATTTTCAAAGGGCCATGTATTATGATTTTCATGATATCAAACATATTGTACAACCTTATCTGGATGATTTACCTGCTCACTCATTACATAGGGACGATCATCCTACACACTTACGAGCTATTTTCATGAGGTGTAGGTATTACAAGATTCGTTTGAATCTGAACAAATGTGTTTTTTGTGTGCAATCGAGACAATTACTGGGATTCGTCGTTTTGAACGCCGACATTCGTGTCGACCCCTCGAAGGTTGAGGCCATCATTAATTTACCTCCTCCTTCCACACTTCGCCAACTCCAAATTTTGCAAGGGAAAGCAAAATTTCTGCGTAGTTTTATCCCGAACTATGTTGAGTTAACAAAAGGTTTTACCCAGTTGTTGAAATAGAATGTTCCTTTTATTTGGGATGAGATTGTTGATCGATATTTTGATGCTCTAAAACACGTGTTAACCCATGCACATGTTAGGAATCTGTAATTTTAGCAGATTTGTGAGACTAAAATTGCAGAAGCAACATCGTTTCAACCAACTTTGGGATTCTAGGATCTAGCCCTCCTGAATCCGGAGAGGGATCTCTCCAATAAGTGAAAAGATGGATTTTTTTTTGAAGTTTGGGGTAATAATGTTAGGCTAGTTATGAAGGCCAAGGTTTTGTTTTGTTTTTTGGATGGTTGAGCATGAATACTATTTGAGGTGGAAAGTCCTAAGTGCAAAGAGTTTCAAAGGTGAGAAGTTGCAAGTGAATAGAACAACTAGGTTAAAAAGATAGATATAACGCCGGTATTTAGTCCATTGGGCAATGGAGTCATAACAGGGTTTTAATTGAACAACAACATCAAGAGTGATCCAAAGGGCAAGTCATCTACATCACAAGATTATTGAGATTATAATGATGGAATGGGAACAATAAAGTGTTGGAGAGGTGGAAACTGATAATAATTTCACAAAGGATTTATAGTCAGTCCAAACAAGAAAAGCCTCTTAAGTAACTGTTTAAAACCAACCAAGTGTAGGGCTAACCATTGACTTCTTGGGAAAGTTTGTATTAAAGCAGCTTAATTGACAAACAATCCAGTAATCCACATAATTACCTTTAGAAAGTATGAAAACATATAAGAGAAGACAGAGTATAAACTTAAGATCAGATAAAGTACTTTTAAACCTAGTCTACTTTCAGTTAACACCAAGGGAAACTTTCAGAATCTGCCTTTGGAGAATAGAAGCTAGAAACAGGGCAAACCATCACTTTTCTAGTCTAACTTTAATAAGCAAATAAGGAAAATAACTTTCAAGAACAATGTTTAAAGCAAACAGTAGGATGAGGGAACTCCAACATTCCTAACTGCTTAAACTGTATTAAATCATTCTTAAATAAACAAATTGGAGGAAAACATTGAGATAAAGCTTTTCAGTCAGAGAAGGTTACTGGTATACAGTAGGTCCTAACTCTATAAATGATGTTCTTTATCAAAGAATAGTGAACAATATGACATACATAGAAGGAAAACAATAACAAAGAAAGGAGCACTTCACCAGTGATATATACCAGGATCCCAAGAAACAGCTTGTTTATTGATGTCAAACCAGTTACAGTACTCAAGTCCAATGTTTCAGTTTAGAAATCATCTTCACTATCCGGCCTAAATAATCTATTACAAAGCAGAGCTTCAAGGGCCAGTGAACACTATTTACAGATAGAAGTCTCAAAGCTCATTCAGCAACCTAATCAACCAACCCCTCACTCATCTTATGCAGAAGTATATATAGAAGAATGAGGAGGTGAGATCTAATAAAAGATCTCCAATTACAATTAATACAGATTTAATGACCTCTTGGCCTTTGAGGGGCTCAATGAAGAAACTTACATGGGTGTACTCTGTATTAAATGTTTTTACATCAAGTTTAAGCTCGGTGGGAGCTTTTGTTGACCTTTGAGGCTCTGTGTGGCGTCGAAGTAACTCTGCAGATGTTTTTCATTAATTTCCTTGGCAGAGTTTCCTCTTTGGCTGTGTTTTGAGACAAATATCTGATCCTGATCAGTAAATTTGGCCTCTGATTGAATACTTTGAGGCACAGGTGGTGTCGTGGTAGCTAAAGGGATCAATTTGCCTCAATTGTGGCGGTGGAGGTGTTCCTATTGATAAAACACTTAATATATTCTTTAAACTGTGTTTTAAATCGGGGATTAGGCTTTTGATAATCATTCTTAGCCATGATCCCCGCGAAATCTATCTTTAATCCTCTGTTCTGATAAATTTCTAGTTTTTTGCACTGATACTCTTTCATTGTGCTTGATTCATGTTTTTTTGCTGGAGTGCAGGGCTGCGCAGGGGTCGAATGGCATCAATGCCTCGCGAATCATTGATAAAACATGAATTCTAAACCCTGCGATGATTTTATTTAGTGAATCGAAGGCAGGAAGATCGTCATCCTCTGCCTTCGAATTTTCTTCAAAAATGGCGAGAAAACCATTTAAACCCTGCAAAATACAAACAAATATTAAAAAATCCTTTATATATAGGTTTATTGCTACAAAGGACACGTGGAGGAAGTGTGGTCGTTGGATGGCATCATCCAACAGTCAGGATTGATCAGAAGAAGGCGTAGTGAAGACAGAAGAAACTTTTAAATCAAAGCCGTCGATTGCATAGAGATCAACGGTCGGGAGCGAAAACGGGAAGTCAAAGTAGAAAATGTTGATTGGACGATCAAATCAGGGCGATGGAATATGGACCATCGATCTGTAGATCAGATCGACAGTGGATATTTATTGAATACTGCGTCGTAGCCCAGTTAACTGTCGGGCATCTTCGGTGAGCGATAGCCGTTGGATGGCCCACCCCAGATCGGACGGTGTACAGCGATATCACGCGAGGTCCATGTCTGAAAATTAACGTGTGATGGACAAAAATTTTATTAACAGTGCCCAGGACGTGTGTCAACCAATGAGTGGAATCGCTGGCGATCGGGAAAAAACCGCCTTCACCCAAAGGCGGTGTGATGAATACCGTGCGATTTTTGGAAAGGGTTAGTGGAATGCGGGGACCACCGAGAGATGGAATCTGCATCGTCTGATATTCAGATCAGATCGATGGTGCGGAATGGTTTAAAATTTGAACCGGTGGAAAATAATAATAAAATAATAAAACCGACGATTTTTAATATATAACCAAGGTTTTAACTTTGGCCGAGAATTATTTTATTTGAAGCAGATAGGCACTCGATTGCGAGGCCGTGGGCGCATGGGAAATGATGTGACTGAGGGTCAAATGGGAAAAAAGGGCTAGGACCCGTATATTCCCAAATTTTCGGTTTTTTATAGTTTTTCAATGATTTTCAAAGGGTTAGAGAGGTTCGGATAATGCGAAAAAGGAGTTTTAAACCTTGTCAAGGGGTTTTGATGAAGGGGAAAGGGAAAAATTATGAAAATGAGGGACCTTTCATGGGAGATGAAAGGGTTAAAATGAGGTTAGTTTTGGAAAAAGCGGAAAAGGAGAAAGGTGTTTGCAGCAGTATTCTGGCTTGGAAATCGCCAGGATTTCTAAGTGTAAAAATGGGAACAGCAGTGAAGTTCGAACAGAGGATAGGCATGAGGCCTTCAAGAGTCTTCAAGAGCCAACAATTTTTAGCAATGAAATTTGTTCCTTGAAGGCTCAAAAAAGTCTTAGCCACCTTTTGATATAACAAATTTTATAGGTGGCTAACAGTGGCTCCACTTGGGGATGGGGCCTTCTTGAAGGCACCAAGAACTTCAGACCTGATTTCTCTGGGAGGCTGACCTGTGCCTGATCCATTTATGTGCTATGGGAGGCTGATCAATTTCCTCATCCATTGGGCTGCATTTCTTTCTGTGTATGATGTGTTCTGAAAACATATTAGCAGCCATAAAAACAATGGATCTTCATCAATACAAACTTCTACCTACCCAATCCTACTGATCTAACATTTTTTCTTCATTAGAGTGCACTTGGATTGGAAAACTCTTTTTAAAAAATTTTATTCTTTTGAAAGCATAAAGCTAATCTAATTCTACTCCTTATTTCTCCCTGAACTCAGATTAAACAGTTGAGTTCAGATGCTTCTCTACCTATTGTACTATCTGTTGGGATTAAACTGTCCAACATATATTTATTCTCTAAATTCTAAAACATAAATTTAAAAAGCACTCAAGTCAGGGTTGAATAGTCTAACTTGATGCTGGTCCATGGCATAAAGACAAGTTGCACATAGACATTTATTTTGCAAAAAATAAAATCAAAATGGAAGGTTTAAGATCTGAAAGTTTCTCATCATGGCCTTCTCTTTTTATAGCTCTGTTTTGACTTTTGTTTGAGCTGTTTTTTCTTTGTTCTCTGGTTCAGATTTTGAGTTGATTTGAACCAGATTTTCATCTTTTTTGACTCAAGAAAATAGAACGTATTTGAATCATTTTCTCTTTGGAAACTGAGGTTCAGATTTTGATCATGTTTGAACCTTTAATTTCTATCCTAAACTATCTACTGATAAGCCAAGATTAAACAGTTTGGCAAACCAAATTCACTATCCTATCAGCAGAAAATTTAAAACTAATTAGTCAAGATTAGGCAGTTTGACAAACTAGAAGTGTGCTATTTAGGAGTGGCATTTGAGCTTGCACACTTTCAGATTTTTTTCTCTTTTTTGGTATGGGGCTATACCTTTCTTGTTTTTCACAATCTGCCCTCTTTTCTCTTTTCTATTGTTTTTGTAATTTTGACTTTTCTAACTTTGAATGCAATGGTGGATGAAATATTTATAGTGGAAAAAGATAAAAAGGCTTTTGGAACATAACATGAATCAAGAGAAGTAATGCTTAAGCATCCTGCCATTGACAGGACCCCCAAACAGTTCTGCTCCATTCAACTCCTGCAAGAAAAATGCATTGTTACCAGCAACTGAGTGAATAGAGTAAGGGCCAAGCCATAAGTTGTCAAATTTTCCATGCTTTCCATTCTCTTCCCTCCTTGAGTCCCATTTTAAAACTTTGTCCCCAAGTTTGAAATTGCTGGCCTTTGTTCTTCTGTCAAAAAGCTTTTTAATGCTGATTTGTTTCTGCAATGCTTTGTTATAAACTTCCTCTCTGGTTTGCTGAAGATGGATGGTCTAATTTATTCTTCTGATCATGTCATTATCTTCAGTTTGCAACTCTTGAACCAACTTCATTACTGGTACACCAAGGCTGTTTGGAAAAATTGCATCAGTACCATACACCAGCTGAAAAGGTGACATGCCAATGGATTTCTTCAAAGTCAATCTGTCAGCCCACAGTGCATGAACTAGCTTTGTGTGCCAAGACTTTTTGTTGTCTTCCAACAGTTTCTTGATTATGTTCACTAAAATTTTGTTTGAGGATTCTGCAAGGCCATTACCCTGGGGATAATAAGCCGTGGAATGCCCCAATGTTATCTGATATCTGTGACAGAATTCAACCATATTCTTTGATCCAAATGCTGCTGCATTATCAGTGATGATCTTGGTAGGACAACCAAATCTGGAGAGAATGTTAATCTCAATGAATTTTATGATAACTGAATCACTGGCCTGCCTACAAGGTATGGCTTCTATGCACTTAGTGAAATAGTCTGTGGCAGTGAGAATCCATCTATGCTGGGCAGAAGATGGGGGATGGATTTCTCCTATGAAGTCAAGTCCCCACTTTTGAAATGGGGCTTCAACAGTGATTGGATGCAGAGGTAGGGGTAGCAGTTTTCTTTTGCCTTCAAAAAGTTGACATTTATGGCAGGATATGATCATCTTATGCACATCATGGAAAAGAGTAGGCCAATAGAAACTAGCCCTCAAAATTTTGTTGGTTGTTGTCTTCCAATATAAATGACCTCCAAACTCTCCTTCATGGAACTGGTATTTAACCTTCTCTGCATCAAACTCAGGCAAACATTTAAGAAATGCACCACTTTCATTTTTCTAGTAAAGACATCTATCTATAATGCAATAGTTTACAGCTTTTAACTTCAGGAACCTTGCCTTTGTTTTTGTCAAACCAGGAGGTGTATTCAATTTAAGCAAAACATAAATAATATCAGCATACCAAGGAGAATTCATAAAATGATCTTCAACTATAGGAGTTGAGAATTCTTCTTGGTCATCCAAAGCATTAATCATATTAATATCAAGAACTTCAAAATTTGATTCAGCCATTAATCTAGATAGACCTTGGCCTTTGATGAGTTTAGTGGGTTTTATCTCTAAATCATACTCAAGGATAATAGCAATCCACTTACCTCTCTTACCATCTGGGTCCTGCATTAAAATGTCTTTAACAACTGAGTTTGGGACAAAGGAAATGATGTGTGAGTGAAGGATGTACACCCTGAAGTCTTTCAAAGCTTTAACCAAAGCAAAAGCTTGCTTTTCCATAGTGTTATACTTCAAAGGGGCATCCCTCAATGCCTTGCTAAAGAATGCAATAGGCTACTCTTGTCCTTGCGGATTTTTCTGTAAAAGGACAACAACTAGGGTATGTTCTGATGCAAATGAAAAAATATAAAAATATTTTGAAAAATCAGGACTTATAAGAACCGGTGTTTTGGTTAACGCTTGTTTCACTAGTTCAAAAGAGTTCTTTGCTTCCAAGGTCCATTTTACCCCTTGCTCCTTCTTTAACATTTTTGTGATATTCCTAAGGAGCTCGGCCAGGTTGGGAATGAACCTTCTCAAAAAGTTAATATTTCCAATGTAAGATTGCACTCCTTGATGTTCCGAGGATGAGAGATTTGTAATTTGGCCTCAATCCTCTTTGGATATATCTTTATACCCTCTTCTGAAATAATGTGCCCAAGAAGTTTAGCTTCTTGGAGACCAAATAATGTCTTCGTAGGGTTTAAAGATATACCAAACTTTCTGCACTCTCGAAAAACTTTCTTAAATGTTCTAAATTCTCTTCATCTGTTTTTGAAAACACAGTAACATCATCAAGATAGATAATGATGAAGAAGCCCAGTTCCTCCGAGAATGCTATGTCCATGGCTCTTTGAAAAGTTGATCCAACATTCATTAGACCATAAGGCATATTCACATACATGAAAGTGCCCCATGGTATAGTAAATGCTGTCTTTAATTGATCAGTAGGGTGAACTAAGATCTGATTGTACCCTGAATAGCCATCCAGCAAAGAAATTCTTCTAGACCCTACCACCCTTTGTAAAATGTGATCCATCTTTGGTAAAGGGTAGTTGTTTTTTAATGAAGCTTTTTTCAAGTCTCTAAAGTCTATACAAAGCCTGATCTCTCCAATTTTCTTCCTAACAGAAACCAGATTAGACACCCACTCAGAGTATCTAATAGGGACAATAATACCAGCATCATACATTTTCATGATCTCCTTTTGAACCAAAGGCAACTGGACAAGGTTTATTCTGCACAGTTTCTGTTTAAATGGCTTTTGGTTTTCTTTGAGGGGAATTTTGTGCTGTATTATTTCAGTTTCATAAGACTTAAGATCTTCGTAACTCCACGCGAAAACATCAGAAAACTCTTTAAACAGCTCGATGTATTTAAGTTTAATGTGAGCTGGTAAAGTTTTAGACAGTTTTATCATTCTCGGTTTAAGTTCACTGCCTATATTGCACTCTTCCACTTTAGTCTCTACAGGTTCCAGTTTTGGTTTATTCGCCACATCATTAAAATCGAACAACTCTTCTAAAGGGGCCAGACCCTTAGGAAAAATTTCATCTTTAGAGTGTAGAGTTTGTAACTCCTCTGTTTCAAACTCTGCATTCATTTCTGTTTCGCTTTCAAGTTTGCTAGATAACAGGTTTATATTACCAAGTTCAGGAGACGACTCTTCTTCACCAAGGAAATTTTCTTCACTGCAGTTTGTCTCATAATTCGAGTCCGAAATGTGTAGTTCGAATTCGTTTCTGAATTGCACGAAGTCTTCTATTTGTTTATCTCCGTCGAACACCTGCCAATATTTTTCATTATCAGGCACGACTGGTCTAAATTTTATCTGAGTTGTGCAGTCTTTGGTTTCACATGGCGTTAAGCACATTCTAGCTGCGTAGGCTAAGCTGTGGGCCGCAAAATTTTTTTTTCTAGGGACAAAAATTAAACGAGATTCTTCGAAAGTTTCTAAAAGAGCCACGACATCGTTTCGATAGGCCCTACGTCTGGGATGATGAGCGTTATACTCCCCATTAACTTTCCTAATGATTAATACAGAATCTCCGTGAACTTTAATTCTCTTGGCTCCTAACTTTTTCAACAAATGTAAGCCCAAAAGCAAGGATTCGTATTCGGCTATGTTGTTTGAACACTGAAAGTTTAATTTACAAGAAACACATTCTGTGTGGTTGTTTTCAGTGTTACAAATCCAGACACCTGCACCAGCGTTAGTTCTAGTGCATGACCCGTCAAAATACATACTCCATGGAGGACTGTTTTCGGTTTCGTCTGTTTGGTTACCGTCCTTTTTAATTAATGTGCTTCCAAATTGTTCATGATTAGCGGCACTCAATTGAATTTGTTTTGACTCCTCAGGTTTTTCGTTAAGTAGAAGACCGTTTTCTTGAGTGTTAAGGTTTAAAAGCAAAGGACACATGACTTGTAGTTCAAGACCCATATTTGGTTTGCTGTTGTTTAAAGGTTCAGAAAACTGTTTTGACAGTTCTGTGGTATTTAAATGCTCCTCTCTATTGGCCATTAACTCTGTTAAAGTTACTTGTTCATCTAATGTTTCTTCATTAAAGAGGATAAATGAATCAAGGCCTGTGTTTACAGAGCATAAAGGGGAGTTTTGTGGTCTGTCTTGACTTGTAAATGTGAATTTCATATGGGACTCCCTGTAAAGTCTTCTAGTTTGATTGAAAACAGGGATAGTCGCATAGGTCATGTCCATTTGCATAGTTCCTTGTAACTTAGCCCCCCAAGATCTTGGCAATAACATTCCATATTTTTGGGGCACATCAGCCACAACAATATCCATGGCTAAACATTTGGCTGGAATTTGGGCTAAGTTAACACAGAGGTCTTTGATTAATCCTAAACATTTTACTCTGCTGGAATCAAAGGAGTAAAGGTATTTGTAAGGTCTGGTGATTTCTAGACCCAGGCTCTCCATTACAGCTTTTGGAATTAAATTATGAGAAGCCTCGGAATCATGCATAGCATTGTGCAAAATTTTGTCATGAACGTTTAAACTCACATAAAAGGGACGAACAGGTCCTTCTTGATATATACCTTCAATCTTAGGACCAAAAATCAGCTCCAACTGGTGATCATTAAGATTGACTGTGTCCTCATTTTCTTCTATTTTTAAAGCCTTCAAAATTTGGATTCTATATACATGTTGGGCAGGTAACTCAATCAAGGGAATAGAGATTTTGATCTTTGAAATTTCCTGCTCTAGGCTGAAAGGAATTTGACTCTTTAAAGCGCTGGTTTCAGCCTTATTAGTTGTCATTCTATCAGCAATATCAGCTTGCTGATTTGTTTTATTTATACTTGACAAAATTGTTTTCACATGAGTACTAGCTGAAGTGTTAGTACTACTAATGTCTGCACTCTATTTTTCATTGTTTTGAGTGCCTTTCTCTTTTCCGTTACCAGAATTTACAGCCACTGTTTTATCCTTTTGTTTGAAAACTCTAGGCTTGGTTGTAGTGCTATTTTGTGAAGATTTGTCAGATGTTTTGTTGGTGGGGGTTTGTTGATTGGTTTTGCTTCTAAGGTCATATTCTTTTTGAAGTTCTATGATGACATTTTCCATGTCTTGATAATAATTTTCATTATCATCTCTTTTGTCATCATAAGGTGTATAAAGACCTTGTTTTCTATCATAATGAATCTCTAAGTCATCATCTTCTACCCCAAACATGTTGACATCATCCTCCTCTTCTATTTCATCTGTTTCCTCAACCTCACTTACATAGTTTTGATGAAATGGAGGAGTGATCTATTGATCATCTTCCCTAGGTCTGTTTGGAGGTTGGTTCCTTCTAAAATTCTGATTCTGGTTCTGATTTCTACTTTGAGGAGCAGTTTGGTTTTGGCTTGCTTGTGCTCTCTTAATTATGCTCATTTCTTTCATCATTTTTTCCATCTTTGAGTTTGAAGTAGAAGGTGTGGATTCCTCTCTAAAAGATACTCTCTTTTCAGTTTTCATTCTTGCTCTCTCCTCCATTAAGTTGACTTCTACAGAAAGAGCTCCTTTCTGCATATCTTCAAGAGTTGCAAAATCTCTCTCTCTTAGCTGATAGGTCATATCAGAGTCAAACCCTTCGGGAAACTTATTTAAATTTGAGCCCTATGGAGGTTTTAGTTCTGGGGAAAGTGCATTATACACACTATTGAATCTAGTGCAATAAGCTTGCACACTTTCCCCAGTGTTTCTATGGAGGCTCTTGTAGTCAGAAAGGACTTGGAGAGGGTTTTTCTTTACTTCCTATTTGTTTAAGAATGTTTGATGGAAGGCTTGGAGATCATTAATACTATGGGGGTTTAAACCTTTAAACCATTTTCTTACTTCTCCCCCAAAGCTCTGAGAAAATACTCTAAGATTGATAGAATCATCATCAATTTCATTTCTGTCAAAGTAGTCATTCATGTTATCCACATGTTGTGATGTCGTTGTAGCATTGCTAGCATCATATAATGGAATTTTGGGCTGATAGTCCTGTGGCAGATTGACTAATGGTGCGGGAAGGGCTAGGGGAGCATACCATGTTGCCATGATATGTGGTGGAGGTGGATTTAAAAGAGGTGGATTAACAAAATGGAAAGTGGGCTGAAGTGGAGTGGTTTGGGCAATGGATGTAGGGTGAGTAGAAGCGGATGGACCAGGAATAGATTGCTGAGCTGATCTTGGATGAGAGACACCTAGGCTGTGAAGGAAATGTAAATCAAGAGGTGTTGTTTCTCTGCTACCAAGATATTCACTTCTATCTGGGGATGAAAGTGAAGACTCAGAGTCTAGCTGGATTATATCATCAAATGACCTAGTTCTAAATGGATTTACTAAGTCAGCTTGTGATTGTTGTAGAGCTGCAAGATTTTCGGGGACTGAACTAGCTCTCAAGGGTGATCTGAAAATAGTTGATTATTTAATCCTAGGAGACTTCCTAAGGATAATTTATGGGTTATCAACTAATTCAGGTGGGTCAGGGTCAGGATAGGCTCTAGTGTGAATCTTTCTAGGAGCCACTATGCTGTGTTATTAGACCCAAATAAACAAGAAAAGTTCAACCAGGTATGATAGTCTTTGAGAGGTTAACTAATCTGTTTACACAAATCTTAATCCTACAGTCCTCTAACTGAGTTTGAATGATGTTACAATGATGTGGGTTCTTCCCAGTGGATTCTTAAGGTCTGCTAAGGAGTGTGGAGTCGCCAAGTGGAAGTTTTTAGCCCCTAAGGAGGTAAAAGGTTTTATGGTCCACCACCATGTTTATTGGATACCAATCTGAAATATTTTTGTGTTTTTATGAGTTCTTTTTCAGTTGTGTGGTTTCTAAGAATGTCCTAACTATGTTTCAAAACTTTGCTACGGTTATGAGGAAAAGACAGTCCACACTTATGGCTAAGCCATCTGATTTTTCAAGGTTTAGATAAAGTCTTATGAGAATCCTAGGGTTTACCTAGTTTGTCACTGATTCAAACAAGTTTCACCATGATTACCATTCTTTGGTAGTGCTTGAAAAGGCTGCTTTTACTCACAAGTTTTATGAAGTTTTTTAAGGGAAGTAGTTCCCCAGCGGAGTCGCCAGAAATGTTAGTTGCTGGTGGCTCACCTGTCAAACAGAACAATTGTCATAAAACCGGGGGTTCTCTAGGGTTTTAAGATGTTTTTTGAAATTTTATTAACTCAGAGAAATGTTAGGTGCTGGTGGCTCAGCTGGTTAATATAGCATATGTTCTTGAACCAAATCCCTAATATCCTATGGTTATCCTTAAATGAAAATGTTTCTAGGTTTCGTCCCCAGCGGAGTCACCAGAAATGTTAGGAATTTGTAATTTTAGCAGATTGGTGAGACTAAAACTGCAGAAACAACATCGTTTCAACCAACTTTGGGATTCTAGGATCTAGCCCTCCTGAATCCAGAGAGGGATATCTCCAATAAGTGCAAGTATGGATTTGTCTTTGAAGTTTGGGGTAATAATGTTAGGCTAGTTATGAAGGCCAAGGGTTTGTTTTGTTCTTTGGATGGTTGAGCATGAATACTGTTTGAGGTGGAAATTCCTAAGTGCAAAGAGTTTCAAAGGTGAGAAGTGGCAAGTGAATAAAAAAGCTAGGCTAAAAATATAGATATAACGCTGGTTTTTAGGCCATTGGGCAATGGAGTCATAACAGGGCTTTAATTGAACAACAACATCAAGAGTGATCCAAGGGGCAAGTCATCTACATCACAAGATTATTGAGATTATAATGATGGTATGGGAACAATAAAGTGTTGGAGAGGTGGAAACTGATAATAATTTCACAAAGGATTTATAGTCAGTCCAAACAAGAAAAGCCTCTTAAGTAACTGTTTAAAACCAACCAAGTGCAGGGCTAACCATTGACTTCTTGGGCAAGTTTGTATTAAAGCAGCTTAATTGACAAACAATCCAGTAATCCACATAATTACCTTCAGAAAGTATGAAAACATATAAGAGAAGACAGAGTATAAACTTAAGATCAGATAAAGTACTTTTAAACCTAGTCTGCTTTCAGTTAACACCAAGGGAAACTTTCAGAATCTACCTTTGGAGAATAGAAGCTAGAAACAGGGCAAACCATCACTTTTCTAGTCTAACTTTAATAAGAAAATAAGGAAAATAACTTTCAAGAACAATGTTTAAAGCAAACAGTAGGACGAGGGAACTCCAGCATTCCTAACTGCTTAAACTGTATTGAATCATTCTTAAATAAACAAATTGGAGGAAAAAATTGAGATAAAGCTTTCCAGTCAGAGAAGGTTACTGATGTACAGTAGATCCTAACTCTATAAATGTTGTTCTTTATCAGAGAATAGTGAACAATATGACATACATAGAAGGAAAACAATAACAAAGAACAAGGCACTTCACCAGTGATATAGACTAGGATCCCAAGAAACAACTTGTTTATTGATGTCAAACCAGTTACAGTACTCAGGTCCAATGTTTCAGTTCAGCAATCATCTTCACTATCCAGCCTAACTAATCTAACACAAACAGAGCTTCAAGGGCCAGTGAACACTATTTACAGATAGAAGTATCAAGCTCAATTACATTAGAATGTTCAGCAACCTAATCAACCAACCCCTCACTCATCTTCTGCAGTAGTATATATAGAAGAATGAGGAGGTGAGATCTGATAAAAGATATCCAATTACAATTAATACAGATTTAATGGCTTCATGGCCTTTGAGGGGCTCAATGAAGAAACTTACATGGGTGCACTCTATATTAAATGTTTTACATAAAGTTTAAGCTTAGTGGGAGCTTTTGTTGACCTTTGAGGCTCAGTGTGGTGTCGAAGTAACTCTGCAAATGTTTTTCATTAATTTGCCTACAGAATTTACCCTTTGGCTGTGTTCTGAGACAAATATCTGATCCTGATCAATAAATTCGGCCTCTGATTGAATAATTTGAGGCACAGGTGGCATCATGGTAGCTAGAGGGATCAATTTGCCTCAATTGTGGCGGTGGAGGTTTTCCTGTCGATAAAACACTTCAGATTTTCTTTAAATTGTGTTTTAAATCGGGGATTAGGCTTTTGATAAGCATCTTAGACGTAATCCCTGCTAGTTGTCTTCTTGGCATATTTCTAGTTTTTTGCCTGATACTCTCTGACTGCGTCCGATTCATGGTTTTTTGCTGGTATGCAGGGCTGCGCAGGGTTATGTGGCATCAATGCTTCATGAATGATTGACGAAAATGTGGATTTAACCCCTGTGATGATTTTCTTTAGTGAATTGAAGGCAGGAAGATCGTCATCCTCTGCCTTCGAATTTTCTTCAAAAATGGCGAGAAAACCATTTAAACCCTGCAAAATACAAACAAATATTAAAAAATCCTACATATATAGGTTTATTGCTGCGGAGGACGTGTGGGGGAAGCGTGGCCATTGGATGGCATCATCCAACGGTCAAGATTGATCGGGAGAAGTGATAGAGAAGGCGGAAGATTTGTTTAAATCAGAGCCGTCGATCGCGCAGAGATCGACGGTCGGGAGTGGAAACGGGAAGTCAAAGTGGGAAATGTTGACTGGGCGATCGAATCAGGGCGATGGAATATGGGTCGTCGATCTACAAATGGCCCGCCCCAGATCGGACGGTGTACAGCGATATCGCGCGGGGTCCACGTCCAAACGTTAACGCGCGATGGACGGCGGTTTTATGAACAATTCCCACGCCACGCGTCAACCGATGAGTGGAATCGTTGGCGATCGGGAAAAAACCGTCGTCGCCCAAAGGCGGTGCGATGAATACCGCGAGATTTTTGGAAAGGTGAGTGGATGGTAGGGACCATAGGGAGATGGACTCTGCGTCGTCAGATCTTGGATCAGATGACCGGTAAAGCATTTAAAATTTGACAGAACAAAAATTGTCAAACAATAAAACCGATGATTTTAATATATAACGAAGGTTTTAGACTTTGGCGGGAATTATTAATACAAAAAATGGCTTGGCACCCGATTGGGGGTGAAACATTTATGGGAAATGATGTGGCCAGGGGTAAATGGGAAAAAGGGCTAGGACCCATATATGCCCAAAATGTGGGTTTTTATAGTTTTTTTCAATGATTTTCAAAGGGTTAGACAGGTTCGGATAAGGCGAAAAAGGAGTTTTCAACCTTGTCAAGGGGTTTTGATGAAGGGGAAATGGAAAAATTATGAAAATGAGGGATTTTTCAAGGGAGATGAAAGGGTTAAAATGAGGTTAGTTTTGGAAAAGGGGAAGGGGAAAAAGGTGCTTGCAGCAGTATTCTGGCTTGGAAATCAGCAGGATTTCTAAATGTAAAAATGGGAACAACAGTGAAGTTCGGACAGAGGATAGGCATGAGCCTTCAAGAGTATTCAAGAGCCAACAATTTTTAGCAATGAAATTTTTTTCTTGAAGGCTCAAAAAATTCTCGGCCACCTTTTTATATAACAAATTTTATAGGTGGCTAACAACACCGTTATTGCATCCACCCAATTACCACCAAGACTAATTTTTATACTTAGCAGCCTCTGATTCCACCATTAGAATGGTTCTAGTTCAAGAGGATTAATCTCACAATGAACATGTGATCTATTACCTAAGTCAGAATATGAACCTGATCGAAATTAAATATTCACATGTGGAAAAATTGGCCTTGGCAACAATTCAAGCTGTTCAACGATTCTGTCACTACATATTGTTACGTAAAACAACTGTGATATATAATTGAAACCTGATGATGTATATTTTAACAAAAAAATTACTCGGGAGCAAATACTCTAAATGGATTGTTATCCTACAAGAGTTTGATTTGGAATTTGAGAAATATAAATCAAATAAATCACTGGTGTTTGCAGAACTCATGTGTGACTTTCCAAATACTGATACGGAAACCGTGGTAGAGAATCCCATCACAGATGAATCTCTGTTTCTTATCAGTTCATTAGATCCATGGTATGGAGATATCATCATATATCTTCAAACCCAAACATTTCTCCAAGAAATTTCATGTTCACATCGATGGAGAATCTAGTATCAATCCCAACAATACAATATTTTTGGGGACACACTTTATCATCGTGGTGCAGATTCTGTTTTTCAACATTGTATAACTCAGGAAGAGGCTGAAAGGGTTTTGAATGACTGCCACTCTGGAGCGTGTGGTGGTCATATGTCTGGGTTTTCCATAGCCCAAAAGATATTGTGCACTGGTTATTTTTGGTCGTCATTGTTCAAAGATTGTATTATTGCAGTCCAAAAATGCCACAACTGCCAAATTTTTGAGCAAAATATGCGTGCGCCTCCAGCTCCTCTTCACCCAATCATTTCTGTCGGTCCTTTTTCAAAATGGGGCATTGATTTCATTACATGTAACCCTCACTCAGACGGGGGGCATGGGTATATTATTCTTTCTATAGATTACTTTACCAAATGGGCCGAGGCGATGCCTACATTCGTGGAAGATGGAAAAAATGCAGCTACATTTGTATTCAATCATGTGATTGCTCATTTCGGTGTACCCCAAGATATTATCATGGACCATGGGAGTAATTTTCAAAATATAATGATGACCGAACTTTCTGATCAACTTGGCCTGCACCATGATAACTCTAATCCATATTACATGCAGGATAATGGTCAGGTTGAAGCTATCAATAAGGTTTTAAACACCATGATTAAATGGATTATCGGAACTCAGAAATCGAATTGGCATACCCTTATTTTTTCGGCATTATGGGCATACCGAACCTTATCAAAAACTTCTACAAGGTTCACTCCTTTTCAACTGGTCTACGTTTTAGAAGCTATGTTACCTATTGAATGTGAAATACTGTCACTCCATTTAGCCATAGAGTTACTACCAGCTACCTCTGAAGAGGAAAAACGCTTTTTGTACTTAGCACAATTAGATGAGACTCGACGCACCACTGCATTAGCTATAGAAGCTCATAAGAAACGTGTGAAAGCTACCTAGTCTTAGGATATGATCAAGCTAATGATAAGATAGGTGTTGGGAAATTCGAACCGATGTGGCATGGTCCCTACATTTTCAAGCGCGTGCTTGCAAAAGGGGCCTATGAATTGACTGATTATGAAGGGGTATCTTTAGATAAGCCCATAAATGGTCTTTATCTTAATCGATATTATGCTTGACTCTCGTGTGAAGATCTCACTTGTATATTAGTTATTTTTTAGATAGTGTGCCTTAGATTAGATAAGTGTGCCTAGATTAAGTTTTCTATTACTACTATCACTGTTTATCTTGATTACTCTTGATATTGTAGATGTCAACATCACTTCAAACATACATTGGTTTTGTTGATGGTGCTTGTCGTAGTATACAAAATATCTCTTTTGCAGCTTGGGTTATTTATTCACCCACTGATGAGTTATTTTCTATGCATGGGGTAAGCCTTGGTCAAACAACGAATAATATTGCAGAATATAGGGCAGTCATTGAGTTATTATCTGATGAAATTTCATTTGGTATTCAATGTTTTATCATTAGTTTGGATTCATAACTCATTGTATTACATTTAAACATAGTATACGCAATTAAAAATATAGTGTTATTGAGATTACTTTTGAAGGATCGTCTCTTGGAAAGACAATTTGATTATTTTGAATATCAACGCATTTCAAGAAATTTAAACACATTGGCCGATGTGTTAGCTAATCATGTTCTAAATAGACATTTGCAACATTAAAATAGTAAACCAAAACAACATTTGATACATGTTGAACAATATACTTAGAGAAAGTAGTAATATCATAGATAGGTTTGTATTCAAAAAAATATTACATTGTTTATGATCATAGGTTCACACACCTTATGATCTAATATATACTGATAAAAAAAAAAAAACATGTCAATCCACAATGATCATCCACTATCTGTTATGATGATCATGGTAATAGACTATGGCAGACGCTACCTTGTAAAGGAATCTCCTAAACTGTCCTGGAACACCTGTAACATGTCTCTGAAGCTGGAGAGGAATTTCATCTATCCCTGTCTCGGGAATATCTATGGTTAACCTCTCTAGGTTGTGTTCCATATCAGTTAGGATCTCTGTTGCCTGATCCTGTGGTGGTGCTATAGGCTCTGTTTGCCTCCTATCAAAGCAGCGGAGTGTAGCTAGTCGTCGTGGACCAACATCTGAATTTAAATATTGTTATTAGTATTGGACGATAAAATAAAAATAAAAATTAGATTAGAAAAATCAAAATAGTTCACTTACCTAATTAGTCCCATTGTGCCCCTGGAGGCAAGGACATCTCAGGATCACCTTTGAAATATATACCTGCATAAGGGAAGTCTTATTTGTGATGGTTCCTTGGTATTTATGAATCTAATTCATAACTTAAGTATTAAATATAGTCATTAATCGAATAAAATAGAATAAATGTAATTACTAGCTAATCAATTAGGATTATGTTAAATAGTCATTAGGTTAATGAAAAGGCATGTCTAAAAGACATGCCCATTCGTGAAAAGGTACCTGCATAAGTATAAAAGCGGGACCTCATTGTAAACTTTCAATCATGTCATATATCATAACAATAAATATTTATTATTATAAATACCTCGTGTATTTTTTATAATTAAAGCTGCTTTTTGCTATCAAGTCAACAAGGATACTAATCTTGCTGCCACAGTATTCAAATCTACGAATTCCGTTGTTACAGTGGTATCGGAGCCATCTTGAAGCCAAGTTAAGGACAAGTTGAAGCAATGGCACATAACATTGTTGTACAAGCCTACGAACGTAGTTTACAAACCTATGGACATAAATTACCACACTATGTGTCATTACGTGAAATTCCCAAAATAATTGAGCAGATTAAAAAAGTTCAAGAAAAGCTTCAGCACTTAGAGGAGTCATGTGCAAAAGTCACAAACGGTTGTAAAAAAAATTCTGCAGATCTTAAAAAAATTTCTCGTAATAGAAAAGAAAATCATGAGAAACAGAAAGATGAAAAATGCTGTAAAAGTGAGAAGACAGCTAGTTATGCTAAAGGGAAATCAAGTAAAACATCCATGGAAAAGTCAACTAAGTACATTCCCCCACCAATGCGAAATAAAAGTAAAGAAGAAGGGAAATGTTGGAAATGTGGAGACAAATATTTCGCAGGACATATATGTGCCTTTTATACAAAAAATGAAATCACCACTGTTCAAATAAAAGACAAAGATATTGAAAAAAAGATTTATGATGATGATGGAGATAAAGATGGTGACATGAGTGACAGTCAAAGGTATATGACAACTGAAAATATAAATACAGTTGTAGATGATGAAGGGGTCAAGATTACTGATTTTGTTGATAAACAAGGTGAACAATTTCATAAAATTGTTGAAAAAGAAAAAGTGGATTATGGGGAAGAGGAAGAAAACCATGATCAAAATAATGAGAATGTTGTAAAGTCTCAAATGGAACAGAATACTGAACTCAAGGATTTAGACAATGAAGTAATTGAATTTCTTAAATGGTTAGCACACTCTCAAATTGCTGATGACTTGAATATTGAAACTGGAGAAAGTGATGCACAAAACATTACAATTAAATATGGTGAAGGGTTTAAATATTTTTACAACTCTAATAAATTTAACAGTGTGTTCGAATTTCTGGTCTCCTATTCCCGTTCAGAGGACGACAGGAAAAAATTAGGCGAGCTCGGGGCACTCTCTTCTCTGCTCAATTATCTCTCATCCCTGTACCCGAGTGACCATAATATTTACGAAGAAAAAAACAAATACAACCTCATTTGTACGGTCCTTAAGATATTAAGAAACCTCTGTGCTGGAGAAATCAGTAATCAAAACACATTTATTCATGATAGAGGACTGGAAATCATAGTCAGTTTAGTCAATGCAATACTTCCCTTGACCCCGGGGTTTACCCACATCGAGGCGAACGTTTTTGCCTACATTATGGATGTTTTCCAGATGATTTTACAGCTTTTGGGTAATGTTTCCCTGGCTGGAGACGAGCATCAATCGGCTATATGGAAAACATTCTTCCCTGGTATTTTTTTAGGGTTCACCCGCATTCAGAACCCCAAAATACATGAGCCCCTATGTATGATTATCTACATATGCTGCAAGGACAATCGGGGACGTTTGAAGGAATTGTGTGGCAATTCCGAATCACCAATATTTGCAGGCCTGTTGCGGACATCACAAACAGATGGCATCGAAGGAGATTGGTTAGAACTCCTTGTCATAAAGATCTGCTTTGTTGAACCGTATTTTGCGCATCTGTTTTCTAGTTTAAGATCACGGGAAGTTCTTTCAGTATACCAAGTCAGAGATAATGGAGACACTTTCACTCCAGAACAGGAATATCTATTGTGTGTGGTTGCCACTTGTTTGACTCAGCAAACGGAAGACATTTCACCATTCGTGAACTCGAGGGATTGCAAACCTGTTTTGCGGGAGTTTGTAGCATTTCTTGTTGAGCTTTTAAGGAAATCTGAGAGAAGCCAATCCAAAAAGAAGAATCTTTCTGAGTCTGCGCTTTTGACTCTCGACATGGTCGATAAGTTCTTGATACTGTCCGTGCCACAGGGAATCAGTACCAGAAATCATGCCATCACAAACCAAATAGGACCAGATGCTCCACCTCTGAAGAATCTAAAGTTTCCGCGCATGCTAGTGGGCATGGCTGATAGAGACTTGATTCGTGATACAGAGCTGGAGTATTGCGAAGCCATGAAAAGCACCGGACATGAGGTGGAGGTGTTTTTGTGGGCCATAGTCTCTATCTCAACGAGATTGCTATTAGATATGATCCGAACACCGCCAACGAGACTTCTAAATTTCTGGAAGTCGCAGATCGTTTCATCCAGAGTTTCTTTTATGGCGTCTTTGCAAATGGGCACAACAGTATGTCAACAATTTAGAAATCCAATGGTCTCCAGGGTCACCTCGATGTCCGGAATTGCTCCGACAAAATTCCCTGAAAAAAAAAACGAAGTGTGGACGCGACTCTCGTCCAAGCGTTGAGCGGATTTGGGCTTACCCATTACTTAGATAAACAAAAACCAGAATCCACACACAACGTTAAAGGATTAATATCCCAAGCATCATGTCCGCTAGTCCATACGATGCCGCGTTTGGTTTAAATGGGTTGATATATCGTTCAGTTAAATATATAGTGGTCGATTTGGCCGATTCAATAAGTCGATAACTTTTAATTATACAATATGTATATATTTTATATAATATACAATTATATATTTTATATATATATTATAAAAAGACAATTATTAATTTAATTAATTAAAATTACTATTTAATTAATTAAATTAATGAAAAGAAAAGAAAAGAAGGGGGAGGTTACTTAAAAATTCATATATACATATATATATCAATATATAGAAGTACAAATGCAAATGAAAGGAAGAGGTTCTTCATAAAAAAAAGAAGAAGTTAAGTTATATATATATATATATATATATATATAAAAGGGAGAGCTCAGTTTCAAGGAACATTATTGAAAAATACAAGGAAGGTATCAGTGATTAAAGACATGCTTAGCAGATAGTTTTCAGTGAAGAAACTTGAAAGGCGATTAAAGTGAAGGAAATTGTCGAAAGGTTAAGCTTTGAGGACAAAGCTTTTCGAAGAAGGAGGCAATGTTATGAATCTAATTCATAACTTAAGTATTAAATATAGTCATTAATAGAATAAAATAGAATAAATGTAATTACTAGC
>JAXQQM020081213.1:0-17657 GCA_034641835.2 Pinus albicaulis
AGGTGTTACACCATTTTTTGGTCATCTAACTCTTCATCATTAGATGGACCCAAGTACACCATGTAAGACCAGTTTTACCCCAAGTAAAACTGCTTTCACTATGTTAATTAGGAAACCCCAAAA
Organism: Pinus albicaulis; assembly: GCA_034641835.2. Taxonomy (NCBI): domain Eukaryota; kingdom Viridiplantae; phylum Streptophyta; class Pinopsida; order Pinales; family Pinaceae; genus Pinus; species Pinus albicaulis. The sequence goes on from JAXQQM020081213.1 coordinate 124, forward strand.
GGAATAATTAATTAAACCATAATTTAATTATTATTCCCAGTCATGTTTAACCAAAAAACAAAGAAATTAATGAGATAAACCCATATTTATCTTATTATTTTCTAGGAATAATTATTTAAATAATATTCCTTGTTAAATATGACCAAATCAACCACCATTAATCAAATAAATCATTATTTATTTGATTATATCCCAACCACTTCCTTAAAAGATAAATAAATCATTTATTTATTTATTTTTCACTAATCAAGGGATTTGACCCAAGTCAAACACCCTTTCCCTCCAACAAATAATAATAAAATATTCCATAGAGGTGGATCTAGATGTGATTAACATTATTACAAAGAGCACACCAGATCTAGGTATTTGCTCTTTTGTTATAAATAGGAGGGTTTTCCCCTTCATTCTTCACCTTTTGTTGCATACTAGATCACTCTGGATCTATACACTTGGTCTTATTTTCTGCCATTTTTGCTCCCATTGAGCTCTACCTTCTACATTGGGTTTTCTACATCTACAAGAGAGAGAAAGCTTAGATCTGAAGTGCTGAGGACTACAAAGAACCCATCCCATATGAGCAATCATGATTCACCTGCCGCTTGCATAGCGACAACTGTCGCTTTAGCAACACCAACATCATTTGGGCCCACCCAAAGTAGGTCCCACTCAACACACTCTCCACTATCATCATCTGCCCACCGGTGATGTGATGGAACGCCTGGGTGCCCAGGATTCGCAGCACAGCTGCGGCCATTGCACGGGTTTCTAGCCTCTCTAGATCCCCGACCGATATTCGAGTCCCCTTGACTTGAAGACCCGGTCGACAATGGCGTTCCACAAACTCCATGATATGCCGCCCCCGCGGCAACACTGGCTGCGTGTCTCCCACTATCCCCAGTGGTGGGAGGCCAGTCAGGAAGTACACATCCTGGACCGTCAGTTCGATCCTGTGCCCTTGCACTACAAAGATCTCCTGATCTGGATCCCAATAACTGATAATCCGGGCCAGTAATGGTTCCCCTGCTCTCATCAACGGGTTCTCCACAAACTTGGGAACCCCAAACCCAATCACAGCCAATACAAAGGGCGCCACGATCGCACGGATCTCTGCCCCGAAGTGTTCCCGGATCCCTCTCTCTTACTCTCTCAGTTGACTCGTAACTACGCCATACACTGCCAAAAACACATTCTTTTTGTCGAGTGCGGATCCCGGGCAACCCATAACCACACACAAAAACCTCTCCCGGCCACATGTGGCCTCAAGCTCCCCTCCCTCCCGGGTGCGGCACTACGCCATTCACCGGACAGTGCACCTTTTGCCCAAAACTGCGTCACGGGTCGCACCTTTTGCCCAAAAGGTGCGACCGGCTGAAGGAGGGAGGGGCTGTTGCAGGGTGTTTTGCCCTAAACTACCGTCTAATCCCATCAAATACGAAACGAGTTAGGCCTCTTACCTCCCACTGACAGATCTCGAATCCAACGGTCGGTTTGTCTGCTACGTTCGCCGCAAGATTTAGGGCCTTCTCTCCTCTCCACATTCACCACAGCAACAATAGAAAATGAATGATTTTGGAGGGAAAACAACCTCATTAAAAGAGAACCCCTGTTTCTTCTTTCGACTGCTGCGACCACACCGTAGCCCCGTTCGCCGAACCGTCAGCACCGCTGGATAGATATCACCGAGCTCTCAAATGGGTTTTACTTAGTTTTTGGTGATTTGATACTTCACCCGGACACATTTTTTCCACGAAGGGTCACTTCACCGCTCCTCAAAATCGAATTTCCTCACTTATGACACTTGTACTTGGGGCACCACATCGCCCCCTTACTTGTCCATGTTCGTGTTGATTTTCGTCATGAGTGCCCACTTTGTACTCATGTTTCTATGACCCCCCATTGGGGCCTTTGTTATGTGGCGGCACTATCTAGTCGCCCTTGCTTAGAGCATCCGAGTTGAGTCATCATTGCATTCATGGAGTCTATCCTGCATCCTTTTACACCCTACTATAGCCCTCCATTCTTTTTGCTTGGTTCCTCTCTTGTGTCGCATCTCATGACCTTCAGCCCCACTGTCCCCTGTCCCTTTCGATATTGTGTCGGTCGCTGCCATGTCATTCATGCCCTTTATGCTCTAACAAGGGAAGTCGTCCATTCGCCACTCCACCCTTCCCATTTCCGCCATCATCATTAGTGTCAGTCTGTCCGTCGCTCTATTGCTATTCTCTCATGCCTTAGTTGAGGATCTCTCATTGCCTCACCTAAGGCGGGCCTCCTTCTGTCGACCTCAACACACTTATTCCAGAAGCAAGGTCTAGAGGGCGGTGTACCGTGGTTCCAGCTTCCACTTTTGTTCGGTGCCTCGGATCAGGCAGGGGGATTTCTTACCTCCCTTTGACTTGATTGCTTCTCCAGCTCCTTTCAGCATGACCGAGATTCGTATACTGGACAGTCCAGTGACCCAGCAGCAGCTCGTGATGATTCCCGGGCGTGTGTGAGATGTCTCGGCCCTCATGAGGGGGTGGCCCTGCAGGTAGCCCCCCACATGCCCGGATGACCTCTTCATTGCAGCCTTTGATGCCGCTCCAGATTTTGATGATGTTGGCCTTAGCCACTTGCAGCACCTCTATGATTTGCATGTATCAGTCAGATTTTGTGAGCCCTTCCCCATTTACAGGGGGCATTTGGGTTGTATTTATCTCATGTACTCGGATGATATTGTACTAGTCCTGGCTGTTATCCCAGGCACAGCATGTATGTGAGACTCTTCATTGTATTTTTATCTGGCTCTTGATTATGCCAGCTGTACTCTATAGTTCGGTCCCTTGTTTACTGGACACACTATTCTTTTGTACTTTGTCTCGGCGGGCATAGGTATGCCTCCCCCGCCGCCTTCAGCACAGGTACCCTCTCATAAAAAGAGACTTTTTGCACCTGCGAGTCTCGTCTCCTCAGGGTCTAGTCCTTCGGCACACTATCTACCTCACACTTCTCTCTCTGACCTCCCCTTTTGTCGTCTGGTGATTGTATTCTTACAACGTACTTCGGTCATACGATTTGCTCCTGACACTCGCACGCTGGGGGGCAATCTGTTACACCATTTTTTGGTCATCTAACTCTTCATCATTAGATGGACCCAAATACACCATGTAAGACCAGTTTTACCCCAAGTAAAACTGCTTTCACTATGTTAATTAGGAAACCCCAAAAGGAATAATTAATTAAACCATAATTTAATTATTATTCCCAGTCATGTTTAACCCAAAAACCAAGAAATTAATGAGATAAACCCATAGTTATCTTATTATTTTCTAGGAATAATTATTTAAATAATATTCCTTGTTAAATATGACCAAATCAACCACCATTAATCAGCTAAACCATTATTTATTTGATTATATCCCAACCACTTCCTTAAAAAGATAAATAAATCATTTATTTATTTATTTTTCACTAATCAAGGGATTTGACCCAAGTCAAACACCCTTTCCCTCCAACAAATAATAATAAAATATTCCATAGAGGTGGATCTAGATTTGGTTAACATTATTTTAATCATGCACCAAGATCTAGAATGACCCAATATTTTGTTATAAATAGGAAGGTTTTCCCCTTCATTCTTCACCTTTTGTTGCATACTAGATCACTCTGGATCTATACACTCGGTCTCATTTTCTGCCATTGTTGCTCCCATTGAGCTCTACCTTCTACATTAGGTTTTCTACATCTACAAGAGAGAGAAAGCTTAGATCTGAAGTGCTGAGGACTACAAAGAACCCATCCCATTGAGGAGATCTGGATACACCTTCTTGTTTCCTCCCAGGTGCCCTGTAATATAAAAATTCATTCAAAATCGTGTTCTTGTCTTGTCTGTTGGATGCATGGAGCAAACTCTTTACTTCACTTCTTAATATCTTTCCATTTATAGATCTGTTTGTTGCAGCACTTTAACTACTAATTGCAGATCTGAAGATGTTTTGCAGCCATTATTGTTGTTAGGGCTATTAGTTATGCGTAGCTAAAGTGGTTCTTTTTCGTACGCTTCGACAAAGAATTCATACTAACACTAGGTTTTGGAGATGCTAGCTTGATCAGCTTTATAAGGTTTATATTATGTGCATCCTCCCCTATTCTCTTTCCTCCCCAGGTTACTATGGATATATTTTTCATAGCCTGAGCCTCTACTATTCTTGCTTCTACATTCACTAGATTCACTCCTCTCTGTCTGGTTCTTTCCTCCCACATCTTAATTAATTCTGGATAGTATTTAGTTGCATGCGTATTGACTCTGCACTGAGAGCACCATGGTATTCTGGGTAGTGGACATTCCCTTGCTACGTGTCCTTCTTGATCACAGTTGTAGCACCTTACAGGTCCTCTTCCTCCAGTTCCACCTCCTCTCATTCCTCCTCCTCGTCCCCTTGGAGCCTCATTCATTCACTAACATGGTCGGTCCAATCATTCGGCCAGTGCATCAAGGGCTCTACACTACTCTGTATTATTTTTTGTGGAAGCGCAGAACTCACAATATATATTGTTTGGAACATTGGAGTACTTTTGCAAAATTGGGCATAGTCGTGGAGGACAACCAATGCCTTTACATATTTCGCAGCATTCAGTTGCGGTTTGATTTTGTTGAGCGGGGAACCATGGAAAGTGGGGTTGCAGATAGTCTAATCCTTGTGTGTTTAACTGCGCAAATCCCCCAAATGGTGGAGTCCCTTATGTTCCTGTTGCTGAAGCTCCCGAGTTTTGTCCCCGCAACCTCAGAGATTTTGTGGTCATGTGTCCCTCCATCAGATAATGAGTGCACCACAGATTGGGCCTTGCAAGCCATATCGGCTGAATGTCCTTCAATTTCTCCATTAAACTGGATATATGATGTTGTAGCCCCAATATGTAAGGGTCTTGAGCTACTTCTCCTCCTTTGAATTCTTGCGAATACCCCACCATAGCCTCTATCTTCATAGCTTGTGTTGAGTCCCAAATCTGCATCTTTTCCATACACCTTTATATACCTTTTTCATTCACCTGAACCTTCCCAGTTGTCAATATCATTGTATATTAATTGCAAAAGAGCATCTAAAATGGTTTTTAACTATATTTTTGTGTCTGCTGTTTGATTTAGATTTTTCTCATTTAGCTGCGGAATCTTGCCACTTTCCCAGCTGCTGCAACTTTCCGCAGCCATTTTGTGAAACTCTATGTTATAGGTGTCTTCAGGAAAAATGAGCCACATGGGCAAGTCAGAAATGATGTGGACATGGATCGTGTCCTATTGGCTCGAGCAAATTCATCTAGGGAGGCTGCGGTCAAAGGTGGCCAAGTGTAAGTCAACCATAGAGTCCCACGGTGACAAGACTCTGTTTCTCGTCACGTGGAGATTTATATGGCCGTTTCCAACTTACGGGAGACACATCAAAACTTGTACATGGCTCCATAAGCCGAATCCAGCATCCACTTCTCATAAATTTACTCCTCAATGCGGCCATGATCCTAGATCTTTGGACGTAATGGTTTACGTGTTTTGTATCAGCATAAACTTTAGGAAATTAGTTACATCACCTTCAGTTATAAATAATGTGTTTGCATACGCATAAGAGTTAGTTTTTTATTAGTCTCCATTAGCTTTCAGATAGCTCTGTAATGTAATTACGTTGCCACTATGCCGTAATATCACCTTTCTGTTATGACTGCATTTTAATATATAAGAAGACTCTGTTTCCAAGCGTAATTCGTACTTGAAGTCTGTTGCCAAGGCTGGTGTAGAGGGCCCCTGCACATGCTGAGGTTTTGTGCATTATTGTATAGTTCTTGTTTATTTCTTTAAGCTCAATGTGCCATAATTCATTCACATGTTTATACATTGCATCTTTCATGATATATATGCTTCATTTCTGTTTATAATCTTTCATGCTTTACATCTTGCTTCTGTCCATAATCTTTCATGTTTTATGTTATTGTTAACTGATCAGTGTTCTTGTTTCAGGTTATAAATAGGCAGCCCGGACATTTGCATAACTTTTTGACTAATGACATGGAATTAATATTGTTCTGCTGCTAATTTACTTTTCTTAGTTTCTGTTTAATTTCAGTACTGCTTTGTTTATTTCAGTCTTGCACATTTGTTTCAGTAATTAGATTTAGATATATCAAATTGTTCATGTCATTTTCAGTTATAAACCCTGTTGGGTGATAGTAGTTAATTATGAATGTGTAGGTTGATATTAGTTTACTTTCTGCAAGTTAGAAATATTAAATTGCTCATGACATCTTCAGTTACCTCCGAAAGCCACAGCTGGACTGATGGTGAGGGATTGAATTATGAATGTGTAGTTTGATAGTAGTTTACTTTCTGCAAGTTAGATATCAGGTTACTCAAGTTGTTTATGGTTACCTCTGAAAATCATAGCTGGACTAATGATGAGGGATCAGAAGATAAGTTGATGTAATTTGATTTAGATTTACTTTGTTGCAACTTTTGGATTTCTTTCAGCATAGTTTCTTTTGTGTTTGAACATCAGCAAGAATAATAAGTTTCATGATCAATAGTTCATTGTTTGTTTGACTAGAGTAGTGATGCAATTCCATTTTCTTTGAAGAATTAATTTTGTCATTGTGTGTTTTTAAATTTTTTTTGAAGTTTGGAAAATCATTAGAAAGACATTGTTGTCTTGAATATTCGTCTCCACACTTGTCTTTTAGAATTTCACAAAAATCCAAAAACGACAAAAAAATAAGAGATAGGTTATCTTGCCTATAGACATTTGTTATGGTGCCAATTAGGACACACTTGTAAGACCAAACCTTTAGCTTGGATTCTTGAAGTGTAACTAGGTAGCCAATTTCTTAAAAAAAAAAAAAAAAATAATAATAAAAGAAGGGAAAACTTGATAACTTCTTGAAGTATGCTCTCCTCTTGCACCTAGTGTATCAGGAGGATCAGAAAAGAGAGTTATTGGTTTAGTAATTTCTTAAGTATGCTCTCTTCTTGCACCTAGTGTGACCTGGAAGATCAGAAAGAGAATTATTAGCCCAACTTTTTTTAAAAAAAATGACATGCATAGAGCAAGAGATTCTAGGGGAAGGTTTATAGCTAAAGCCAAGAGTTCGATTTTCACAACTCCATCTTCTTCAAGGCATAGACAAGAATCACCACCATCTACCCCTAGCCTTAAGATTTTTGGAATTCAAGGAGCAGTTGAATTAGAGGATTCTCCTATACCACCTACTAAATCCCATTTAGAAAACAAAGAGACTCTCTCTCATCCTCCCTTGATAGAAGAACCAGAGGACTTTAAGGACTCTAAAGAAACTATCATGGCAGAGGAAATAATAGATGGATTTGGAGGTAGAGGTAGAGGTAGAGGAGGAGGAAACAATGGAGACAACAATGGTGAAGATAATAATGGAAGAAATATGGAAGGAGATAACTTGTTTGGATTCCCTATAGTTGATGAGGAAACTCATACAACAATGAAAAATATCTCACCATCTGTCCTCCCCAACTTTTATGGATTGCGAAGTGAGGATCCTGAAACATTTCTGTTTGAGTTTGAAGTCGTGTGCCAAACTTATGACTATATGGAAGACTCTCAAAAACTCAAACTGTTTCCTTCAACATTGAAGGGATCTGCTTTGAAATGGTTCATGGGATTAGCCACTCAATCTATTAGGACTTTGAATGATATGAAACAAACATTTTTGGATAGATACTTGGACTATTGTATGCCCACCAATCACAAGGATGAGGTATTCAAAATGATGCAAAAAGAAGATGAAAATTTGGAAGACTTACTTGAAAGATTTCAATACAACTTGAAAAGAGCAAAGATGAGAACCTTAGATGATGAAACCTTGAAAGCCCTCATATTAAAAGCCATTAGAGATGAATGGATAGATATTTTAAACATGATGGGGAAAGGAGACATTTCTCAACTTCCACTTCGTGACATAACCGAACTATGTGTCCATCTCTCAAGAGGAAAATCTAAAATAGGAAAAGGGCCTAGGGATCCTTCTCTTATTAGGGTTAACAAATCTGCAACTGGATCAGTAAGTAGGGCAGAGATTGGTAATATGCTTGATGAATTCAAAACTGATATCTTAGGGAGTCTTAGTGAACAACTAGACACCCTTAAAATCCAAAACAAGCAGAAAGCAGAAACAGATGCTTTAGCCATCTTTTGTCCGAAATGTAGAAAGAAACATGCTTTAAGGGAATGTCACTTGGATGCAAAAGTTGTAGAAACATGTATGATTTTCTCAGAAAATCATGAGATCAAGGATTGTCCTTCAATCCCTGGACTCAAAGCTGTTTTTCAAGAAGATCCAAATTCAGTAGAATCTCTCTGTTTTGTCGCAAGGAGACCTTGGCGGGGACAACAATCTCAAGGGTTTAATAACCCTATGAATCTTCAAACCCCACCAAATTGGAATCCTTGGCAACAACCTTGGCCCCAACATCAAAATTCATATCAGCCATGGGTACAGGGGATGCAAAATCCTTATGGGAGATTTGCTCAATTTTATCAATATCCTCCATCTTTTCAAAATCAACAAGCTCCATAACTTCCAAGCCCAAATCCACAACTTTCATTGCCATTTCCACAACAACAACCTTCTCAACAAAATACAAATCCTCAACTCATGCTCCCATACCAACAGAAGACAAATCAACTTCCGGCTCAGCCATTGCCAAATCCTAACAATAAGAATCCTCAAACTACTTATATGGTAGAAGGACAACAATTTCCTACCTATATGATTGTTCCTCTCAACGATGTACAACTCAGATCTGGTAGAGTTTTAGAAAAACCTTCTATAGATATTCAAGAACAAGATACCTCTGAGGAGGATTCTCTTAAAGTCAATGAGGGTTCTGAGGAAGCATCTCTTCAAAATTCAAACATTCAAAAAGAAAAAGAAAAGTTAACACCCACAACTCCTATAGTTGAGCAACCCGCATCTTCATCTACACCTCCTTTTCCTGAAAGACTACAAATTGACAAGGGGGTGGAAAAACAAATCTTGTTGCCTAACTATGACTTTCTAGATGAATTGAAGAATGTTTGTATCAAGATTCCCTTGCTACAAGCCATTCGAGAGATTCATATTCTAGCAAAAACAATAAAGGAGTTGAGTTTCAAAAGAACAGGAAGGAAACTAAAAGACACAAGAAGAATCCACCTGGTAGGAAAGATTGCAGATATTATGATGGGAAAAATTACCATGCAGAAGTATGTAGATCCAAGAAGTCCAATTGTCAAGACACATATAAATGAGATAGAAATTCCAAACACATTGATTGACTTAGGGGTTGTTATCAACATTATGAGTAGACAGACTATGGACCAGCTAAAACTTCCTAACCTTCTTTTTACACCTACTTTACTGCAACTTGCAGATCGATCAATTATTAAACCGGATGGTGTATTAGAAGATATTTCAGTCTCCTTAGATTCTTGGGAATATCCAGTAGATTTTATGATTTTGACTCCCAAGAGTAATCTAGGAGGGCACCCACTTATTTTAGGAAGACCTTGGCTAGCCACAGCTGATGCTTTTATTAGTTGTAGATCTGGGGACATGTACATTTCTAATGGTAATTCGACAAAAAAATTCAATTTGTATCCTCCAGCAAGAGCAATCACAGAAATAGGAGACAATGAATGGGTCGATGATGAGAACACTATACAACCTGTCTTTACCATTTCTGAAATTAGTGAGGATAGTCAAATTCTGAACACATTAGAAAATTTTGAGATAACTTGAGAATATGACCCCACACAATTTCAGTTGGAATCTGACATAGAATATTTATCATCAAGACAAATGTCTCTTTACTCTATGGAAGATTTTGGTAGTTCTACTATTGAGATTTTTCCAGGAAAAACATTGAATATCAACAAACATTTGGAAAAGTCACAACAAGAAGAACTAACCAAAATCTTGCGAAAACATTCTACTGCATTTGCATGGGAGTATACTGACATGAAGGGTATTGATCCTAAGACTTGCATCCATCATATCTATATTGAGGAAAACAGTAGACCAATCGGACAACCTCAAAGAAGGATGAATCCAAATCTTAGGGAGATAGTGAAAGAAGAGCTCCAAAAACTTCTCAATGTAAACTTCATTTATCCAATTTCGGATAGCCGATGGGTTTCTCCTTTGGTTATAGTACCTAAAAAGAATGGTAAATGGAGGGTATGCATTGATTACAGGGAATTGAACAAAGCAACTTTAAAGGATCACTTTCCTTTGCCTTTTATTGATCAGGTATTAGATACATTAGCAGGTAAAAAGTACTTTTCATTTTTGGATGGTTTTAGTGGCTATAATCAAATTCGGGTAGAACCTGAAGATCAAGATAAGACCACATTTACTTTTCCATGGGGAACTTTTGTCTACCGAGTACTTCCTTTTGGGTTATGTAATGCACCTGCAACATTCCAAAGAGAAGTACTAGGAATTTTTTCTGATCTAATCCATGATTGTGTAGAGGTTTATATGGATGATTTTACAGTTTATGGTAATTCATTTGAAGAGGCATTAGAAAATTTGGAAAAAGTTCTTATAAGATGTAAAGAAACAAGCCTTTCATTAAGCCATGAAAAATGCTTTATGATGTTTACTGAAGGTATTGTTTTAGGACATCATATTTCAGGAGATGGGATTAAGGTTGATAGATCAAAAGTTGAAGTCATCTCCAAGTTACCTATTCCAAATTGTCAAAGAGATGTTAGAAGTTTTATAGGATTTACTGGTTACTATAGAAGATTTATAGAAAACTTCACTAAAATAGCATCTCCACTCTTCAAATTTCTTACAAAAGACTGTGAATTTAAATGGGATCCTGATTGTCAATCAGCCTTTGAAACTTTGAAAACAAGAACATCTGAAGCACCTATCTTGAGAGGACCAAATTGGAAACTCCCTTTCCATATTTCTACGGATGCTTCAGATACAGCTCTAGGAGCTGTGTTGGGTCAAAAAGATTTAGTTCCTTATGCCATTTATTATACCAATAAAAATTTGACTCCCACAGAGTTGAACTATACTGTGACTGAAAAAGAGTTTTTAGCTGTTGTTCATGCAATTAATAAGTTTAGACATTACATAACAGGCTATGAAACTTTTATTCATACTGACCATTCTGCAATTAGATATTTAATGAACAAACCTGTTACTAATGGCAGAGTGACAAGATGGCTCTTACTTTTGCAAGAATTCAATATTACTGTGTTGGATAGACCAGGGAAACAAAATACAGTAGCTAATTTCTTGTCTAGGATTCAGAATACTAAAGAAGATTCTCCTGTAGAGGATAAGTTTCCTAATGAATACTTGTTTGCAGTAACTATTAAGACTCCTTGGTATGCAGATATTGCTAACTATTTGGTTACAGGGAAACTGCCTTCACATTTATTTCCAAGTGAAAGACGAAAAATTATTCAGGAGAGTTCAAAATATTCATGGATTTCTAACGAATTGTTTAAAACAGGGCCAGATCTTGTGATCAGAAGATGTGTCAGGGAAGATGAAATGCCTGATATTCTTAAGGCATGTCATGATGAACCATGCGACGGACACTTTGCAGACAAAAGGACGGCCTATAAAATTCTCTCTTTAGGATATTATTGGCCTTCCCTCTTCAAAGATGCAAAACAATATGTCAAAAGGTGTGACAGCTGCCAAAGAGTAGGAAAACCTACCCTTTCAAATGAAATGCCATTGCAACCACAAGTACTCATTGAACCCTTTGAAAAATGGGCTTTAGATTTCATTGGACCTATTAATCCACCATCTAAGCAAAAGAAGTATATATTGGTTTGTACTGATTATGTTACTAAATGGGTAGAAGCCAAAGCATTGGTATCTGCTACTGAAAATTCAGTTGTTCATTTTCTTTATGAGGATATTTTTACTCGCTTTGGTGTTCCAAGAGAAATTGTGACAGATCAGGGAAGCCAATTCACATCAAATTTGGTGGAGAAGTTGATGGAAGAATACAAAATCAAGCACAGAAGATCTACTCCTTACCATCCACAAGAAAATGGTCAAGTGGAGTCCACAAACAAAGTTCTTGAAAGTATCATCAACAAAACTGTTCATCTACATAGAAGAGATTGGGCAGAAAGGCTTCCAGAAGCCTTGTGGGCCTACAGAACTACATGGAGGAATACAACAGGACATTCTCCCTATGAACTTGTTTATGGGAAAAAAGTCTTGCTCCCCATTGAGTTCCAAGTCAAGACCTTCAAGATAGCAGTTCAGTTGGGGATGGACTTATCAGAAGCCCAAAAGCATAGAATGGAGCAATTAAATGAGCTAGATGAGATCAGACAAGAAGCAATTTTAAGAACTGATCTAGTTAAATATCAAAGAGCTAAATGGCATGACAAGTACATCAAAGAGAAGAAGTTTCAAGAAGGAGATTGGGAATTGTTATGTGATTCCAAGTTTAAAGATTTTCAAGGAAAATTTCAGACTCATTGGCTTGGGCCATATGAGATTGACAAGATCTTTAGCAATGGAGCGGTAAGAATCAAGACCATTGATGAGTTTCAAACTCCTCTTATTGTGAATGGCCACAGATTGAAAGTTTATCATAAGCCACTCTCAAAAGAGTATTTTGTCAAAATGTTTTAAGAAAATTCTGCAATCAGGCTGGTACAGAAGAATTCTTCTTCTCCACCAGCCTAGCTTTTGTTCTTTTCAGTTAAAAAAAAAAAGAAAAAAAAAATTGTATAAGCCTGAAAACCAATCACTGATTGGAAGTCTTATACAGAAAATATAGGGTGAAAATCAAGAACACCTGACACTCTATATTTTCCAAAAAATCTCTCTTTCATTTCACAAGTTTTGTGACCACCCACTCCATTCCATTCCACTTCATTCCACTTCATTCCACTTCATTTCACTTCATTTCACACCATTCCACTCCATTTTATCTATTTCATTCCATTTTCACCAATAAAATTCTTTTTCATGACCACTTCCATCTAGTCATTTGTCATCCGTTCATTTCCATTCACCAAAATAATAGCTGTGTCAGTTTCCGCAGCTGACACCAGTTTCCGCAGCCAGAAGCAGATTCCGCATCTACCACTCTGTTTTCAAAAGAATGTACAGCTAGATGTTATTTCCATAATCATGAAATAAAATGCAGGTATGAGGACCAAAAATGAAGACATGGAGCATTCAAGATATCAATGAGGAGCAACAAATTGAAGACCAAGGAAAAAGGCAAAGATTCCAAGGTATGAGTAAAATTCATTTCAAATAGCATTGAAAACACATTTTTATATAGTTCTAAACCATAAGCTCCATCCATTATGTGCAATGATTATATTGAAAAATTCCATAACCCTTTCACGATCTCCATATGATCCTCCCGCATTCATTCTCAAACGGTTCCATAATTAAACCCCCGATCTTCACTCATACTCTGATATTCCACCGGTGACAATGAGACGTAGTTGATTTGACCACGGGCTCTTTCAGCCGCATAAAATCTATAGCCGTTGTTTAAACGTGCTTACATTTATTTTGCAGCCACCAAATTTCAAAACACTATCGGATGTGTTATACTCCTCCTATTGTTCTGTTAATCTCATAGCCATATCTCTGCCGTGCTCACGAAACCCCTCTCTGTTCCGCCTCACTCCATTTCGTTCTCTGTTACACTATAGCCTGTATACCCACTCTCTGATATCTACCTACAGTCATTGTGCTCATTTATGTGCATTCAGCCATTCTACTTCCATTGAACCCTCACGCAGGCAAATTTTTGAAGAGCAGAAAGAAGGATGGGTAAATTGCTAAGAGCAGAACTAGAAGGACCTAAATTCATGGAGGGATATCCTCAAATCAGGGATATATTGAAGAAAGAAAAGTGGCTGCGGTTTATCCAAAAGTTCAGAGGCTATCATAAAGAAGTGACAAAATAATTTGCAAGGTCGTTCAATGGCCTGGAAGTAGAGATTGGAGACCTTAAGTTTGCGGTGAACGAGGCATCTATAGCAACTGCCACGGAACTTCCTCAAGAGGGTGAGCGTTGGTTTAAGAATAAAAGCATTAGTGATGAAGCTTGGAGAATAATCTTACGAAACCAAGGTATGGACATAACCATTTTTAAAAGAGGAATTCCTGTTCATGCTTTGAAAGAGGAATGGGCTACTTTGCTGCTAGTTGTTCAAAAATTCATCACCTGTGAAGGCTGTTTTGGGTCCTTGTATATGTACCATACCAGATTGCTGATGAATTTTCTAGATAATCAAACTCTCAATCTCCCATATTTTCTATTAAATAGTTTGAAGAAGATGTCTGTGACTGTTTAGAAACATTTAGGGGATGTAGAACCACATCTATATCACCACGGTCTTGTAAAATTTTTTATTGAAAAAGAGTTAAAGGAGAATAAAGACACATGGGAACAATTTTTGATTAGAAATGTCTTTGAGGAACCTCAGGAAATTCCTGAAGGTAGCACATAAAGAAGGAGTAGGAGAAAAAGAATAAATGATGAAACTCAAAGTACTCCTACTCAAGAAATTCCTGAAGGTAGCACATCAAGAAGGAGTAGGAGAAAGAGAACAAATGATGAAATTCAAAATACTCCTACTACTACAATTGAAAGAACTGATAGGGAAGAGAGACTATCAAAGAGGAAGAAGAAAGAAACTAAGGGTAAAAAGCCAATAGCATCAAAAGAGAGAAAAACTATTGAGGCTATACATTAAACTCCTTCTTCCGAAGAAGAAGATCATCAAGTGTTATCTGAAAGATTAGTTTATCTTCAAAAACAGTCATCTATAGCCAAGAAGAAAGAGAAAGGAAAACAAAAGCAAAAGGACAGTGGTCCACAGTGTGTGAGAAGAAGTTCCAGACTTAAGGGGAAATTGAGGAAAACGCAAATGAAAGGACCCCATTTCATTGATTTGGGAGAAGAAACATCTGAACAATCCCCAGCTGACCATAGTCCATCTCACTCTCAATCAGTTAGTGAACCTGGTTCATTTCATTCTCAGTCATACATTGAACATAGTCCATCCCATTCTCAGCAAGATGTTGATGTGAGCCCTTCTCAGCCAGATTTTGAAGATAACTCTCCTTCACGGCATTTTGGGGACAGCCCAATAAAAATGACACCTGATATAGACCCCAAGCAGCAGGAAGTATATGATTATATATAATCTTTAGAGAAAGCAGCTACAGGTCCTAGTACTTCGTCCATTCAGCCTCATACAATACAAGATGATTTAGTCCAATCACTGAAACAGGAAATCTTTGAGCTAGAGCTTGTAAATAGACACATTAAAAATGAAAATGAGACATTGAAGGAACAAAGCAAATTGGACAAAATAATTCATGATAATACCATGCTACATCTGGGAATATGGCAGAAGAAGAACAAGAAATTGAAAAAGAAATGCCAGAAGTTAAGCAGAGCACTGGTTAATATCAAATTTAGATGCTTAATGAAGAAGCCCGGGATGTTAGCAGCACCAAGGAAGAAGAGGAGAGGATTGGATGTACTGGCTGAAGTGTCAAGGCATATGAACTGAAGAAGGATTATCAAAATTTTGGTTGCATGAGGACATACAACACCTTCACAGTGGGGGTATGTTGAGTCTCAAATCTGCATCTTTTCCATACACCTTTCTATACCTTTTTCATTCACCTGAACCTCCCAAGTTGTCAATATCATTGTATATTAATTGCAAAAGAGCATCTAAAATGGTTTTTAACTATATTTTTGTGTTTGCTGTTTGATTTAGATTTTGCTCATTTAGCTGCGGAATCTTGCCACTTTCCGCAGCTGCTGCAACTTTCCGCAGCCATTTTGTGAAACTCTATGTTACAGGTGTCTTCAGGAAAAACGAGCGACATGGGAAAGTCAGAAATGATGTGGACATGGATCGTGTCCTATTGGCTCGAGCAAATTCATCTAGGGAGGCTGCGGTCAAAGGTGGCCAAGTGTAAGTCAACCATAGAGTCCCACGGTGACAGGACTCTGCTTCTCGTCATGTGGAGATTTATATGGCCGTTTCCAACTTACGGGAGACACATCAACACTTGTACACGGCTCCATAAGCCGAATCCAGCATCCACTTCTCATAAATTTACTCCTCAACGCGGCCATGATCCTAGATCTTTGGACGTAATGGTTTACGTGTTTTGTATCAGCATAAACTTTAGGAAATTAGTTACATCACCTTCAGTTATAAATAATGTGTTTGCATACGCATAAGAGTTAGTTTTTATTAGTCTCCATTAGCTTCCCGATAGCTCTGTAATGTAATTACGTTGCCACTGTGCCGTAATATCACCTTTCTGTTATGACTGCATTTTAATATATAAGAAGACTATGTTTCCAAGCGTAATTCGTACTTGAAGTCTGTTGCCAAGGCTGGTGTAGAGGGCCCCTGCACACGCTGAGGTTTTGTGCATTATTGTATAGTTCTTGTTTTATTTCTTTAAGCTCATTGTGCCATAATTCATTCACATGTTTATACATTGCATCTTTCATGGTATATATGCTTCATTTCTATTTATAATCTTTCATGCTTTACATCTTGCTTCTGTCCATAATCTTTCGTGTTTTATGTTATTGTTAACTGATCAGTGTTCTTGTTTCAGGTTATAAATAGGCAGCCCGGGCATTTGCATAACTTTTTGACTAATGACATGGAATTAATATTGTTCTACTGCTAATTTACTTTTCTTAGTTTCTGTTTAATTTCAGTACTGCTTTGTTTATTTCAATCTTGCACATTTGTTTCAGTAGTTAGATTTAGATATATCAAATTGTTCATGTCATTTTCAGTTACCTCCGAAAGCCACAGCTGGACTGATGGTGAGGGATTGAATTATGAATGTGTAGTTTGATATTAGTTTAATTTCTGCAAGTTAGATATATTAAATTGCTCATGACATCTTCAGTTACCTCCGAAAGCCACAGCTGGACTGATGGTGAGGGATTGAATTATGAATGTGTAGTTTGATATTAGTTTACTTTCTGCAAGTTAGATATCGGGTTACTCAAGTTGTTTATGGTTACCTCCGAAAATCATAGCTGGACTAATGATGAGGGATTAGAAGATAAGTTGATGTGATTTGATTTAGATTTACTTTTTTGCAACTTTTGGATTTCTTTCAGCATAGTTTCTTTTGTGTTTGAACAGCGGCAAGAATAATGAGTTTCATGATCAGTAGTTCATTGTTTGTTTGACTAGAGTAGTGATGCAATTTCATTTTCTTTAATTTCATTTTCTTTGAAGAATTAATTTTGTCATTGTGTGTTTTTAAAATTCTTTTGAAGTTTGGAAAATCATTAGAAAGACATTGTTGTCTTGAATATTCGTCTCCACACTTGTCTTTTAGAATTTCACAAAAATCCAAAAACGACAAAAAAGTAAGAGATAGGTTATCTTGCACATATAGTGCGCCACACTTCGTCAGCTTACGAATCCCGGATTGACAAATTAAATGTAGCAATTTAGGACACACTAAATTGACCAAACAGC
>JAXQQM020079102.1:0-157392 GCA_034641835.2 Pinus albicaulis
GCAGGGACTGCAACACGCTCTCGCTCCGCCACAATTCGTTGTCCCTAACTCGTAACTCCCACTAGCTTAATCCCCATAAAATCCCACTGTTATTATTATTGTGTCTTACGAAATGATTATGATTTAACTAATAAAAGAGTTACTAATTATTTGGCATGGAAAAAGACAGAGGAAGGAAAAAGAGCAGGAGCACCAATCATCAATGACAGTCATAAAGAAATGCTATTCAATAAATGGGATACGCAGATCAGAGAGGCAGAAAAAGTAGCAGAGGAAGTAGCTACAGCAGTGAGCAACATTACTGATTGTGTAAATGAAAATTTGCACAAGGTTAATTTAATTTCAGAAACTATTCCAGGATACCTTCCACAAGCACAACAATTGCAAACAGAAAGCTGAAGAAAAGGCAAAATCAATTCAAGGATTGACAAAATTAAATTGGGATTCTTACTGGACGTGTCTAGTAAAACCACACAGTCAATGCACTGCTCTTAATTGCATCATTAATTCTGATGAGAAGATCACGCCAACACTTTCTGATTCCGTCTTTTCGGGATAATTAAAATCTGAAGTCGGCCAACCTCCTCTTCTCAAATCAATGCTAGATACTTGCGAATTCAAAGATAAAATTCATAAATAGTTAGTTGATAATTCTTAATTTTAGATTTAGTTTTAGTTTTACTTTATTTTTTGCCTAGAAAAAGGACGGTCATTTAAACCGAATCCTAAATTTTTGTAATAAACTATTTTTAGATTTAGTTAGTAGTATTTAAACCCTTCTCATGCATTTAGAGAAGGGTCCTGAAATTTGTCAAAAACTTGTCCTCGGAACATGCACTTCTGCACCCTCAGAGGAGGTTTTGATGAATGAATGGAACGAGATTTATTGATATCTGTGTCTAATATCTGCTACTGATGTTGCATTTCTGTACTCTTAGTAGATGTTGGATTAAGAAGATATAAGTCATTATTACTTCTAGCTCATGAGTAGAACCAATTATAAATGGTACTTTTATCTCTTAACTATTTCTGCTTTTGTGTTAAAAGTGATATTTATATTCAGTTATTTATATATTGATGCTTGAATGCTTAAGTTATCATTTGGCACTTTTGTACGGTGATAACTATTTATTTATGCTTAATGTATGAATAACTTATTATGCGATATGTTTTTCACAACTGTTTCATCTAAATTTTTATTTGAAGTGGTTTATTTTTATTGAATTCTTTTCTTATAACAGTTGAATGATCTTTATTATCGATTGTTATTCGAAATCATTTTAGATCGCATAAAAAATATTATATCCCGGGTTTAGTTTAGAATTAGATATTTCAGTTTAAATTAGAATACAATTTGCATATGATTAGATTAGAAATAGAATAAAAGAATTTCACTTAGGAGCCTTTTTAGAAAGGAAATATCTATTCTCAACACACACATACACATTGGGAAACTGGTCCCATTATCCCCAGTCGGACCCACTACACCAAATGGGAGCTGCTAACCAAGGTCCGGACCAGGTGGGTATCCCCCTTGTTGTAGACCCGATTTTCGGGGCTTCAACATATTTGGCGCTAGAAGGATGGCCACGAACTATGAATGGCAAGTAAATCTAAATATAAATACCATTCTGAGAGTAAATCACCCTCACCATCTCCCCCGACTTCTCCATCACACTCAGAAATTTTAAATTTAGAGCCAGAAGTTGAGAGAAGAACAGACACTGCTACAAACCCTGACTTTTGAGAAGAATATGCTATTGAACCTCCTGAATTTGAATCTTTGATTCATAAACTTCAACAATTTTCAATATCACCTCAAATATCTGATAAATCTCAAGGCAGTGTAACTTCGCAATATAACCCTGCTCATCCTCTTACCAGATTACAGAGTGAAAAGCTTGGTATTCAGCCAACTGAGTTACCTTTACCTATAAGAAAAAGAGCAAGTAAATCACCTAAAGGGTCTGATAGCAAGACTCTTTCATCATCATCGTCCATCTCAACCTCTTCACCACGAAGTCAACCATCCACCCCTCCACTTCAGACTATTGTCCCTCACTCCACTAGAACTTCCACATCACCTTCTCAATCATCTATAATTGTAATATCCTCATCTTCTCAATCACAAACATTATCTTCTACACTTTCCTTTATTAGTAGTTCAGCGATGGCTCAAATGCCATGGAATAATCCAGGGGCAGTCTTAATGCCTGCGCTCTTGAGTCAATTACCACCCCATCCTGAAAAATGGCTACCTAAGTTTAATCCTGAAGCAGGCATGCTAGCAGAAGAACATATAAACAATTTTATGCTATCCATAAATCTCAATGGAGTTATTAATGAAGATTCTGTTGTCTGACTTTTCCCCTATAATTTACAAGGAGTAGCTGGATCATGGTATTTTTCATTACCATCTGGATCTATCACTAGTTGGGATATCTTTCAAGATCAATTTTTAACTAAATTTGGTGATGACAGGTCTACAGCAACATTGATAAATGATCTATCTAATCTTAGAGCTGATTCAAAAGAAATTTTCAAGGATTTCAATTCACATTTCAATAAATTGTTAAATAAAATCCCTACTGCTTCCAAGCCTAGTGAAGAAGTGTGAAGTGAATGGTACATTTCTGCTTTACCATCAAACATAGCAATCTTCGTTGATAGGGCTAACAAAACAACTTTAGCAAAAAACATGAAGGATGCAATAGAGGTAGAGAAACGTATCATTGATTTAGATAAGAAAAATGCGATAGAAGAACGAAAATCCAAGAAAGTCACTTTTAAGGAAGACCCCAAGAAAAAACAATCAAAAGATTCATTTGATTTAGAAGCATTGCAAAAATTTTTGAAAACCATGTCTAACGAAATGGTTGACATTAAGAAACAAGTGACAGAAACATCTTCTAAAAATTCTTTCAAGCCTTTTAGAAGAAACCCTTCAACTGATCCAAAACCACCAAATGCTATTACTAATGCTGAATCAGAAGAAGAAGAAGAAGAAACAGCTACAAAGGAAACTATTGATGAAGAAGAAGTTGTAGAAGTACAAGGTATGTGGGATTTTATCCTCCCAGATGAGGAAGATCAAGAAGCATCCCCAGTTAGCACTCGAAGTAGAAATTAACTTGATCCTCCTCAACCTACTCCTAAGTCAAAAAGCGCAAGCTCATTGACTAAGGATAAAGTTGCACCCAAGAAAAAAACATCTAAAGAAATTCAAACCAGCACAGTCCAGACAGATTCATCAACTCCAGCAAGAACACTCATTGTTCCAGATGAAATGGAGTATAATATCATAGAAGACATGAAGAAGACTAGGGCTAACATCACTTTTTATGAATTGAGCAAGTTAAAACACCAACAAAAGGTACTTTTGAAAGAATTACATGTTGTACTAGAAAAACCTTTGCCTGATCCTGTCATTTCTCAAGCTTCCAACGAGATAGGAAGACCTCCAGCGAATGCGATCAGTAAAGTTGATCTAGAAAATATCGCTTTAATTGGAGGAATGTCAAGATCTCATAGTCCTCCATTTCTTCTTACTTATGAAGTTTTCAATAAAAAATTGCATAATTGTTTAGTGGATTCTGGAGCTTCATCTAATATTCTACCAAAATCAATATGTGCAAAGTTGAACATTCAACCACAAAAATATGCTGTGCGAATAGTCCAGTTAGATCGATCGCAAGTTGAAGTGATTGGCGAATTAAATCAGGTTACCATAAGACTCTCATTGAATCCAAAGGTATTAGTTGCAGATATTCCAGAATTTTATGGCTTAATTCTTAGCAGAGATTGGTCAAAAAAACTTCATGGATATTTTGCAACTGATTGGTCACATATGTGGGTTCCTTACAATGGTAAACCAAATCAAATAAAGGTTGAACGAGAAAAACATCAGAAATACATAGTAACAGAACTTGAAGGAGAGAATGAACCAGTTGCATACAACAATAATATCATTGGCAATTATTCAGTTGATTCTTTCTTAGGAAATTTCAATGCTCATACTTCACCTTATTTAGAACATTTTGTTTTATCTCAAATAGAAATTTTTTCTCAAACAGATAGTTCTAAATGTATTAATTTTGTAGATACTCTTGTAAATAAATCTTTATTTTGGAAATTATTTTTTGATGGTTCTAAGTCTAATGAAGGAGCAGGAGCAGGATGTGTTTGGTTAGTCCAGAGGGAAACAAAATTATGCTGACTTTTAGACTTGAGTTTGATTGCACTAATAACACCGCAGAATACGAGGCTTTAGTCCAAGGATTATACAAAGCAATCAGATTAGACATTAAATATCTACAAGTTTTCGGAGATTCGGAAATTGTAATCAAACAGGTACGCAATACTATACATTGTTTATCAAGTCATTTAAAGCATTATCAATCTTTAGTCCAAGATCTGACTGAACATTTTATAGCATTTAATATTTCATCAATTCCCAGAATTCAGAATGCTAGTTCAGACCTCCTAGCTAATGTAGCTTCCAAGCTCATTCCTGCAGAAGACTTTAGTCCTGATCGATTTTCAATCGAATTAATCTTTAGACCCTCAATTCCTGATAATGTTACCAATTGGAGGATCTTCAATGATGATCCTGATATTGTAACTTTTCTCACATCTGAAGGATCTTACACCAATCAGATAATTGATGAAGTCCAACATGACAGAAAATTGCTCCAAGATAGCACCAATAATGCTATGCCAAAGTCGGTAGTCAAGTTAAAAGACCTTTATGATTTGAAAGATCGATTTAAAAGATCTACCAATTCAAAATTGCAAAGTTAGACTTTGAATTATGAATTATTAAATCTAGGAACTGATGCCAAACCACAGAATATTAACCTAGGCCTTGGCCTAGCTCCTGAAGAAAAGTTAGCGTATGTTCGTCTTTTGAAACAATATAAAAGTGTCTTTGCTTGGAACTATGATGAACTCAAAACTTATGACACTTCTATCATTCAACATACTATCCCAATGATAAATGATGAAAAACCTGTCCAACAAAAGTTGAGAAAGATCCATCCCAATCTAGAAAATCAAATCAAATCTGAACTCAATAAGTTATTGAAAGCCAAAATTATTTTTCCCGTTCGACATTCTAAATGGGTTTCCAATATGGTTCTTGTTAGAAAGAAGAACGAAGACATTAGAATTTGTATTGACTTTCGAAATATTAATAAAGCCTGCCAAAAAGATAATTTTCCTTTGCCTCCCATGGAGCAAATATTACAGGCAGTTGCAGGATCAGAATTAATGTATTTCTTAGATGGTTTTTCTGGCTACAATCAAGTATTAGTCCATCTTTATGATCAATTGAAAACTACATTTAGAACCAAATGGGGCACTTACGCATATCAAAAGATG
Source organism: Pinus albicaulis (assembly GCA_034641835.2). Lineage (NCBI taxonomy): Eukaryota > Viridiplantae > Streptophyta > Pinopsida > Pinales > Pinaceae > Pinus > Pinus albicaulis. Next base: position 5,380 of record JAXQQM020079102.1, read on the forward strand.
CCTTTTGGTCTGATCAACGCTGGTGCCACATTTCAGAGAGCGATGGACATTGCTTTCAAGGGATTAGTTAACAAATCAGTTGTAATTTACTTGGATGATATAATTGTATATTCCAAAAAACGAAGCAATCATCTTAGAGATTTGAAGCAAATATTCCAATGCTGTCAAAGGTATGGAATTTCAATTAATCCGAAAAAACATTTTTTTGCATTAAATGAAGGAAAACTTCTTGGATTCATAGTATCAAAATCTGGAATTCATATTGATCCTGATAGAATCAAAGAAATTTCTGAAATATCTTTACCTCACAACAAGAAAGCTATGCAATCTTTTCTTGGCTAGATTAATTTTGTAAAGAGATTTGTGCCATATTTTTCGAGAATTGTATTTCCTTTGCAAGCAATGATTAAAAATAATTCAAACTTCAAATGGGGCAAACACGAATATGAGGCATTCAATCTGATCAAACAAGCAATTATTAATGCTCCATCTTTAGCAACTCCAAATTTTTCCGATCCTTTTATTTTGGACACATTTTCCTCTGATAAATCTTATGCTGCAATACTCACTCAAGCAAATCAAGACAAAGTAGAAGCTCCAATTTATTTTTCAGTTCAAATTTATAGGGAGCTGAATTGAATTATTCAGATGTGGAGAAACAAGCTTATGCTGTTTTCAAAGCAGTTAAATATTTCAAACCCTTTTTGCTTAAAACCCATACAAAAATCATAGTACCGTTTCCAGCGGTAAGAAGTCTTTTAGTTCAAAAATATGTGGGTGAGAAAAGAGCCAATTGGGTTACTGCCTTACAAGAATATGATGTAGAAATCAAACTGGCAAGTATTGTAAGAGGTCAAGGTTTTTGCAAAATACTAGCTGGAGCATCACTTATTTCTAAAAAACCATCTGAAGAGATACAAACATATGAGGTAAGCCTAAACGATGTTGAATCATTATATGCTGATATCATATTTTATCTGAAGAATGGATATGCTCCTCCAAATCTCGGTCACACTAAGAAAAGAGCTTTAAGGTTGAAGGCTAAACAATATCAGCTTGTAAATGATGTTCTTTTTAGAATAAATTATGATTATGTTCTTCTTAGATGTCTGGAGAAATTTGAGGCTGAAAAATCCTTGCAGGAAATTCATGATGGGCCAGCAGGTGGACATTATGTTGGAGATGCCACTACACATAAGATCCTCCGTGCAGGCTATTACTGGCCCACACTATTTAAAGATTCACATAACTATGCAAGGAAATGTCAAATTTGTCAAACTACAGCTGGAAGACAAAAGAAACCATCATTACCATTACAAACAGTCAACATTGAGCAGCCTTTTGATCAATGGGGATTGAACATAATAGGTGAGATCGTTACTCACTCTTCTAAACAACATAGGTATATCATTACAGCAACTGATTATTTTACGAAATGGGTAGAAGCAGTGCCTCTCAAGACTACTAATGCTGAGCATATCATCGAGTTTATAGATCAGTTCATAATCACCAGGTTTGGTTTACCTTCTGCTTTAATGTTTGATAATGCATCGTATTTTTCTGGTAATGCTATGACTGAATTTTCACTCAAGAGAGGTTTTAAACTTAAATATTCTGCCAATTATTATCCACAAGGAAATGGGTTAGCTGAATCTACAAATAAAAATTTAATCAGAATCATTGAGTGAACCATTGATCAAAATCATAAAAAATGGCATAAATCTTTAATATATGCTTTATGGGCAGATCAAATAACATAGAAGGCTTCTATTGGCACTTCTCCCTTTAATTTAGTTTATGGGAGAGAAGTGGTTCTTCCAACTCATCTAACAATCCCTTCTTTAGCCTTAATCCAATATATTGATGAAGAACCAACTTCTTCTTTACAATTAAGGCAGATGGAAATAATTAAGTTAGAAGAACAACGAGAAAAGGCCAAAGTAACTCATGCTCATCATCAAGCATTAGTTAAAGCTTCTTTTGATTCAAACATGATAACCAGAATTCAGATAGGAGATCTAGTTTTAAAATGGGACAAGGCTCATGAGGAAAAAGGAAAACATACGAAATTTCAACGAATGTGGCTTGGTCCTTTCCAAATTGTAGAGATCATAGGTCCATCAACTTTTATATTACAGGATTTAACAGGGAAAAGAGAGTCTTTACCGGTTAATGGACAGATCCTTAAACAATATTTTCCATAGGAGAGCATTCTTCTATTTTGTAGATTAGTTTTCTTTATTTTTCATAATAAAACCAGTTGTTAATGGTTATATTTGGAATTCACGAAAAAGATACAAATTCTCTTTTAAATTTTGTTTCTTCACTTATATAAATAGAATTCTTTTTAGAATATTGATCATTATTATTCAAAGATATAGTTAAAAGCTTTAAATCTAGAAATGATATCAGTTTCAACTTTGAAAATTTTGATGAAAAGCAACTTTTAGTGAAAGATTGTTTTATATCAGTTCAATGAAAGGTATCTATAACAAAATGAAGATTCTCTATAGAAAATTTCTTTCCAAAAAACTCTATCATTGTCGTCCAGAGCTATCTTAAGGAAACAATGACTTCCTCCCCACCTAGAAAATTACAATGTTCAAGGAATAAGCCAATAATACACTTTGTATTAAAGAGTAAGAGGTCTCATCACGAGCTGACTTATCATGATCATAGATATTATAGCTCCCTAACTTTGCCAATACTGCATACCACAACAGGGAAATGACTCAAGATTATTACAATCAAAAGGCAAGGGGTCTCATCACGAGCCAGCTTGTTCAGAAAAGTTATAAATCAAGTGAATGGCACTATCATAAATTGGCTACCAAACCAAGACATTGTTCTTTAAGGATAAAAAAGAAAATAAAGCAGTAAGTGTGAATATGGATTTCTCTTCGAAAATTGTATATTTCTCTAAGTGGGACACATGATCATTGTTGGGTAACAGGTAACCCTGTCGAGGCTATAGACGCTTGCTGGCAGCAGTGGCTCTACCTACGACAAATGAGCATATTTAAAACTGATTTACAGAGAAGCCTTTTGTTTTTATCTTTTTAAAACCAAGTAATGACTGATGTAGATACAAGGACTAGCTTAAGGAAGTGAATAGTAAAAGTTGATCATATAATAAATGAAATATCATTCATAGATTAAAGCATAATGTACTTTGTCTTTCTATAATAAAGTTTGATTTTCTGGAAAATTTTCTGTTTTAAAAAGTTTAGAAAATAAAAATAAAAGTAGAGATAACTGGTTCTTCCAAGTGAATCGCCAATTGTTGTTTGTTTTCATTATCAATAAAACTTACTATCATTAACTTAAGAATTTTTTTTGGAAAATCTTTAAATAAACTTAAGTTTATGATAGATTAGAATAGAACCTTTCTTTGAAGAAAATATCGCATCCGTCGCAAAAAAGTAAAAGATATCTTTTGCAAAGAAGAATCTTCTAAAATTTCGATAGCGCGACCCAAAAAACTATGCATTAAAATATTTATCGCAAATCGCATATCACAAAAAATATATTAATGAATATTAATCATATGTTACATTTCGCGATATTGCGATTTCGCGATATTGTGATTTCGCGATGTTACTGATTGCGATTTGCGATATTGTGATGATACGAAAGTTGCTATTTACGATATTGCGATTTTACGATATTGCAAAGCAAATCACAGATCACATTATCACAGATTCTTAAAAAGCTCGTTGTACGAAGAAAATATTTCCATAAATCGATATCCGTTATGCGCTTTGATGTCAAATTAATGAATTGGATTGTCAATTATAAATGAAAAGGATTTTGTTTTGATTGAAAGGTTATTTCACGTTAAAATAATATATTTCATACGCCTTCATCATTTAAAACTATCCCATCACCTTTCTCATATCATTATTCTCACTTAATTCGTAAAACCGCAGGCGTGAAGAAAAAGAGACTATACAAAGCAATATTCAGAGTATTATGGGAAAGAAAGAGAAAGCTCCGAGTTCTGGAAAGAAAGAGAAAGCTCTGAGTTCTGAAAATAAAGAGATTGCATCCTTGTACGTAGACATTGCTTGCAACAAAGACGCTGGCATCACCACTTGGGAGAGTATGTTTAATTTGCTTGAAGAAGAAAACCCAAGAGTAATGGATGTTTCGGCTACTGTAGGCTCAAGTAATTCTTCTGAAGCATCGCTTACAGATCTGGCTTGTTCATTTTTGCACCGGATAGCAGCAAGACTTAGAATTCTTCCATATACAGACATGGTAAAATGGGTGCTGGATAACACTGATATTACGGACAGGCAGTTTAGAACTCAAGGTCAAGAGCTCATTTTTTCATTTACTCTAGAAGATCTGAAGCTTATGTATCATTTTCCGGAGCCTCAGGCAACTTACAACAAACAATTTATGGAGAAATTTGCCAAGGAAAATGAAAATTTGGCGGAATGCACCAAGGAATGGGCCAGAAGAGATGAACCACTGAAGAAAGATAAACACGGTACGTACAGTACTGGTTCACTCACTTCTCCATATTTTTTTGCTGCTGCTATGCTATGTAGGCTTTTTGGAAAGATTGACATTAATAATTTTTTGCCTGAATGGCTTCCCTTATTGAATGCTACTGTTAACGCTACCATTGTGGACTGGGCTAAAATATTGTTTGATAACTTAGCCACAGCTATTTTCAATTACCGGTCTAAATGGAGTGTCTCTCAGAGGATTTATCCTCCTTTTTATCTATCTGCCTATGTTATGGATTTAATCTGCTTTGTTTCTAAGTTCCCTTTAATGGGTTGGTAATGGACAATTCAGGATCCCCTACCCATTCACGTTTATCACAAAGAACTGTGGGAATCAAAGTTCATTCCTCATTTTTATAAAATTTGCCATGGCATAATGTTGCCTCTGTACAGAGTGTTGTATAATAAGGATGCTCCAAGGTCCTCCCCTGAAGTAGAAGTAGAAATTCTCCCTGTCGCATGATGGTTTGGAGAAGAATTGTTTACCTATGTGAGGGTTTTTGGAAGCTTTGCTTCTCCTCATGTTCTACCCTTGTATGTTCCGGATAAACTTATAGCTCGGGAAATTGCATATCAAACCTGTGGAGAGGGAGGTTTGACAAAAGAATTAAAGGATAAAAAGAAAGCCATCTGGCCACAATTTCTTGTATCCTGCGGAGCATTTTCATTATTTGATGTTGGTCATGCATTTAAGGAAGTAAACAATATTACATGTTTACAATTATTCAAGTTTCCAAGAAGGCTATTCGACCCGTATGACATCGCTAAGAATTTCACCACTGCAGTCAAAGTAAGAGTGTTTTCTGGAGAAGAAGATCTTTTTGATGATATGTTTCAAGAAAAATGTTCATTTAAAGAAATTTTGCATTTAGCTCAAACATGATTTTCCTCAGAAGAATTTCAAGAATTTAAAATGTACAGAAAAAGAAGATTAACCACCATCCCTTTGGATAATTTGCGATTGGAACCCGCAGGAGAACCAACTCCTAGTGTCAGTCTCAGTGGCAGCTCAAATACAGAAAGGTCTAAATCAAAGTCTGGCAAAGAAACTTCTGAACATTCTAAAAAATCTGATAATGATAAAAGTGAAGGCTCAGTGAAGGATACAGCTCATTCAAAAGAGCTTTCACAAAAACAGACTTCAACTACTCCACAGTTGAATCTTCCACCTCTTAATGTACAACAACCATCCATCAGCACTCAGTTAGATAAAGAATGGGAAACATTTAATCATTTTATTAACGTTGAAGGACAGAACATACAAACTCCTGTACAAACAACAAAAAGTTTGGTTACAGAAATAAGTGGCAATGTCACAGAAACATAACACATACCCATAACTCCCTCCTCTGAACTTGTACTTAAAATAGAGGAAATTCCTCCTCTGAATATATTTTATAGCCCGCAACATAAAGCAGTAGTAAGGAAGCAAAGGAAAAAGAGGAAATTAGAAAGTGTGATCTCTACTGATGAAGAACAATTGGATGTTTTATGGAAAGATCCTACTACGGATCCAACTGAAAATATTACTAAATTATCTCAGATTACAGGAGCTTATGCCTCCGCAACTATTGACAAAGCATCTGAGGTATGGATATTATTAAATGAAAAAGAAGATCAAATACAAGTTCTGTAACAACAATTGCAACAAGCTCATGCTAACAGTGAAGCACAGATAAAATTTGAAAAGTTACAGCAAGAGTTTCAGCAAATGCAGATTGGATATCAGAAAATATTGGCTCAAAAAGAGAAACAAATACAGATTATGCAAGAGATGCATAAATATGACCCCAAGATTACAAAGTTTGTCTCAGAATCTATTTCCTTGAATAATCAACTACTGCAACAACAAGATATATTATGCGTGAAAATCTCACAATGGAACTCTTTTTGTCAAGAAAGTGATAAAATCACTAATCATGTCGTAGAATTACGACATGATTATGATTTAACTAATGAAAGAGTTACTAATTATTTGGCATGGAAAAATACAGAGGAAGGAAAAAGAGCAGGAACACCAATCATCAATGACAGTCATAATGAAATGCTCTTCAACAAATGGGATGCGCAGATCAGAGAGGCAGAAAAAGAAGTAGAGGAAGTAGCTACAGCAACGAGAAACATTACTGATTGTGTAAATGAAAATTTGCACAAGGTTAATTTAATTTCAGAAACTATTCCAGGATACCTTCCACAAGCAGAACAATTGCAAACAGAATGGAAATAGAAAGCTGAAGAAAAGGAAAAATCAATTCAAGGATTGACAAAATTAAATTGGGATTCTTACTGGACGTGTCTAGTAAAACCACGTAGTCAATGCAGTGCTCTTAATTGCATCATTAATTCTGCTGAGAAGATCACACCAACACTTGCTAATTCCGCCTTTTCGGGAAAATTAAAATCTGAAGTCGGCCAGCCTCCTCTTCTCAAATCAATGCTGGATACTTGCGAATTCAAAGATCAAATCCATAAATAGTTAGTTGATAATTCTTAATTTTAGATTTAGTTTTAGTTTTACTTTATTTTTTTCCTAGAAAAATGACAGTCATTTAAACCGAATCCTAAATTTTTGTAATAAACTATTTTTAGATTTATTTAGTAGTATTTAAACCCTTCTCATGCATTTAGAGAAGGGTCTTGAAATTTGTCAAAAAATTATCCTCAGAACATGCACTTCTGCACCCTCGGAGGAGGTTTTGATGAATGAATGGAATGAGATTTATTGATATATGTGTCTAATATCTGCTACTGATGTTGCATTTATGTACTCTTAGTAGATGTTGGATTAAGAAGATATAAGTCATTATTACTTCTAGCTCATGAGTAGAAACAGTTATAAATGGTACTTTTATCTCTTAACTATTTCTTCTTCTGTGTTAAAAGTGATATTTATGTTCAGTTATTTATATATTGATGCTTGAATGCTTAAGTTATCATTTGGCACTTTTGTACGGTGATAACTATTTATTTATGCTTAATGTATGAATAGCTTATTATGCGATATGTTTTTCACAACTGTTTCATCTAACTTTTTATATGAAGTGGTTTATTTTTATTGAATTATTTTCTTATAACAGTTGAATGATCTTTATTATCAATTTTTATTCGAAATCATTTTAGATCGCATAAACAAGATTATATCCCGGGTTTAGTTTAGAATTAGATATTTCAGTTTAAATTAGAATACAATTTGCATATGATTAGATTAGAAATAGAATAAAAGCATTTCACTTAGGAGCCTTTTTAGAAAGGAAATATCTATTCTCAACACACACATACACATTGGGAAACTGGTCCCATTATCCCCAGTCGGACCCATTACACCAAATGGAAAAGGAGCTGCTAACCAAGGTCCGGACCGGGTGGGTATCCCCCTTGTTGTAGACCCGATTTTCGGGGCTTTAACAAGGTCTTAGAGAGACGCAGCCCCATAAAGGAAGACTGTACCCAAAGGAGCAGGGTTTTGCCCATTGGAAGAGATACCTGTATTTGAAAAATGTTGGACTGGATTTGATGAGGATCCAAGCTTTTATTGGTAAAAGCTGGTGCTATTTCAGAGGACCCGCAGGGCTGTATAACCAACCTCTGACCCGAGCTGTCTAAACTCTGCCTTCGGACGCCATGGAGGGGGCCAGTAGCAGGAAGAAACCTGAAAAACAGACTGTAGAGGGCACAATATCAGCGGCTAAGTGAAGAGGCGGCCAGGAAGCTCAATCGAGCCACCGAACCACAAAACGAAAGTAGGGAGACCATAATCTGAACAGTCCCATCCTGTGAAACCCTGCACAGAGCTTGTGAGTGCGTGGCCAGGAGGGCCGAGTACTTGGCGGCACCGTGGGAAATTGACTGAACGCCGAAAACCCAGTATCTGATTTCAAAGGAGAGCTGTTGTGGGAACGCAGGTGTCGGGGTGATAGTTCCAGCAGGGCCGGACGAGAGCAGCAAAGACAGGATGGCATCACAGGACCTTGATGTAGAAAACCTAGAAGCCATCGCCGCTACTCAGATCTTCTTCGTGAGCAAAAATTCTCTAATTCACCCACCAGTCTGGAAAAGGGTTAACCTTATACTAAGTAGATTTATTTTTATTTACTTTAACAAGTTTTAAAAGATATGTGCTCGACAATATTTTCATTTTTTTGGGGTCTGAAAATAGTTGAAAGAGGACTCCACCTGGAGGAACGAGTGGTATAAAGGGTAGCAATTTTTTTGGGTCATGATGTAACTTCTCAAAACATGTAGAGGTCAAGATGTTGGCTAATAATACCACTCATCGCAGTTGATATTCATGCAAGGGTAAAAAACCAGCTGAAAGTGTATGATCGTCCAAGAAGATGGTGACCATGGAATGAGAAAACCAAGGATCATATAGAAGAAATAGGCTGATAAAATGGAAATCATGAGAGGTAGGATGAGAATGGTTTCATTTTTATAAAATATTTAAATACGGGAAGCTATGCTTGGAATTGGTTTCATTTTTACGCAAGGTTTAAACAAAGAAAACTATGCTTGAGAGTGATTGGTTTCATTTTTACACAAGCTTGAAACAAGAGAAATATGCTTGAAATAATTTTGCATGCCCCAAACATAATGACTCAATTCGAGGTACATGCCCCCAAGCTTCATTTCATTCACCTAAGTAGATTTTTGGTTGCTAACAAGTGGATGGAAAGAAGGTTCATTTACAAGATCAAGTGAAAGACTCAACTAGGTATTTAAGAGATCTAATCAATAAATCGAATTGGATGGGATATATGTTTCATTTTTTAATGAGCTTGAAATAATAAAAGAACTATTCTCATGACTCCTTGTTTCATTTTTTGACGATCTTGACACAATAAAATAACTGTGGTCACAACACCTTGTTTCATTTTTTAACGAGCTTGAAACAAGAAAAGGAACTATGCTATGAACCTTGTTTCATTTTTTAATGATGTTGAAACAAGAAAAGGAACTCTGATCATAGGAACCTTGATCATGGCTCCCAGGAGGGCATGGCTTCCAAGAATCTCTCATCAAATGGGTGAATAATGTTATGCAAGGTATCAAAGGATCCAATGGAAATATCAGACTCTAATTCCCCCAGTAAATGATGTACTACATCACCTACTAGATCATCAATAGACATAGGCATGAGACATGTTTCCACATAATTAATCTATGGCAGGGGAGATACCACTTGCATATAAGGACCATTTATGGGTGTTGGTTGTTTGGGAGTCAAATTAGGACCAACGAATGAAATTTGGTCAATGGTCACGATTCTTCCTTCATGCGGGAAACACATCTCACAAAAGAGTGAAGAGACAAGATCCCCCAAGACATAAACACACTCACGCCCAAGGATTAAATTAAAATCCAAAGGGACTTGGACTGCCATCAAATCGATATAAACAGTATTTCCTCCAAAAGTAATAGAAAACTTAGGAAGGATCCCTAATGGTTGATTGGTTCCTCTATTAAATGCCAACTGATTATGGGTAATAGGAACAAGTTGCAGAGAACCGAAATATTTCCAAGTAGTTGAGGAAAAAATACTAACATATGCAACTTCATCTATGAATGTTTCAATTAAGACCATATTATAAGCCTATTTAGAAAGGCATGTAAGGAGGAAGAAAATATCCTATTAGTCGACTCCAATCAAAGGAAGTGACCATAATACTTAGATGGGGTGTCATGGGAATGGGAGAAATGTTGTCCAGTGTTGTGGGAAAGGGAGGATCCCCCCCCATTTTTTTGGAATCTAAAGAAAGAAGAAGAACCTGAACAATATGAATTTCACTCTCTGTTATCACTCCGCCGGATTCCTAAGGCTGAAGAAGGAATCCCAACAGAGGTAACCACAAACCAACCTTTTAAATTGGTAGCTAGCCCTACCAAGTAGCAGAGGGATCTCTCCACAAAACACGTCCTAGGAGGCTGAATGGATTATGATTTTAGGCTAGGTGTGAGTTAAGGGGTTTTTAAAATTGATTTTGGTCGAGCTGCTGGATGAAAGTATGGTCAAGGGAGCTAGGTCAGGGAAAACGAAATAGGGTTGTAGAGATTAAATGGGGCAAGGTAGGCATAAATATTATCACTGTAATATGATTATGACGAGATGGTTTTAAGACTGATGAGAAGCTAGGAAGAGCATGGGAGATGTATTCTTCCTAAACAGAGGAAAATGGACAAATTATGATAACTTTCCCTAAACAGAGCATGAGCAAGCATGTATTCTGCCTATCAACTTGAAAGAGATCATGCAAAAAATATGTAATGAACATGAATATAACGCATTCTAACATATGAAACTAAAGGAAAAAAAATGATAAACATCATACCAGACGTATCCCCAAAAACAGTTTCAACTCTTCTTTATTAACTGGCCAAACTGAGTACAATATTTCCTTTATCAATACATTAGCATCCAAACTGATTCCAACCCTTCTTAGTGTGAAGAAAGGGACTAAATAGAAATCAAAACTGTTACACCATTTTTTGGCCATCTAACCTATTATTATTAGATGAACCCAAGTACACCATGTAAGACCAATTTTACCCTAAGTAAAATTGCTTTCACCATGTGAAATAACTTATTTGTACCTTTTGTACCTATATTTCTAGGTTAAGTTGCTTAAAACAAGGAAATTAATTAAATAAATCCTTATTTATTTAATTATTTCCACAAATAATTATTTAATCATTATTTAAATAATATTCTTAGTTAAATTTGACTAAATCATCCATAAATAATTAAATAAACTATTATTTATTTAATTGTATTCCCATCATTTCCCTGTGTCTGTCAATCATTTATTTATTTATTATTTATAAATAAAGAAATTAGACCCAAGTCAAAAATCCTTTTCCCTCCAACAAAATATAATAAAATATTCCTAAAGGAGTGGTTGTAGAATTGATTAATAATATTTTATTCATACGCAGTTACAAACGCCTAATATTTTGTTAGAGGTTTCTATTCATTAGTCACCTCCATTGCATTAGATCACTCTGGATCTATACTAGGTCACATTCTTCATTTTTGCCTTGTGAGATCCCTTTGAGTTCTATGTTTGTCTGGGTTTTCTACAACAACAAGAGAGAGGAATTTTAGATCTGAAACGCTGAGGACTTTCAAGAACCCATCCCATTGAGGAGAACCAGAAAACACCTTTCTTGTTTTCCTCTCAGGTGCCCCCTTTTTAATATCATATAAAAATTCTTTCAAATACATTGTTCTTGTCTTGTCTATTGGATGCATGGAGCCACATTTTACTTTATCTGCTTAATGTCTTTTATGCTTAGATCTGGATTTATGCAGCATTGTTTAGATCACCTAATTGAAGATTTAAAGATATTTGGCAGACATAATCGATGTTAGTGCTATTTGTTATGCGTAGCTAAAGTGATATTTTATGACGAAAGATTCATACTAACAATTTGCGACTCCACACAGGTTTTGTTTTGCGACCACTATCGTTTTATATATTCTTGCATATCCAGCTGTTTTAGACCCTAGGGTTTCTCTTCATTTTTATGTTTTTCCTATTTTTATGGTGTTTTTTTCCCTCTAAAACCCTCAAACATTCAAATTTTTAACTTCCGTGTGTTTCTGGCCTTATTGCGCAGGTGACAGAGATCAGCCGCAGTTGAGATGACAATTTTTTCTGAAATCTGCTGTCGAGAGACCTGGATCTACAGGTCGCACTTATCGGCCCAAAAAATGTGACCTGGCCTTGAGGTTGCACTTTTCTGCCCAAAATCTATGACCTGGACTGAAAATAGGTCAGAACCTGCGACCTGCACTTTTTTCTGCAATTTTCCAGCACTTTTTCTCAGTTTTTCTGAAGCTTCTGTCAGGGTTTTCCAGCCTCTGTCTCTACCCGTTTAGACCTGTTTCCGATCTGTTTCACTCAACTAAGTGGGAATCTTGCCCCTTAGGGCTCCAGTAACCTCCACTTTTTGTGGGAGAGTTTTTGTTGTTTCAGAAGTCTGAATTTCTAGAGTTTTAGCCTTATTTCTTTCAGATCTGATACCTCATTTTTAGATCCCTTTAGATCAGCTCTTATCCCTTTCAAATCACCTCATATAGTTTTGTTTGGGTTCATTTCTAGGGCCGCCTCTTTATCCCTTCTATTTTTATCTGATCTCCTCCTTTTTAGCAGCAACCTTGCCTCTGCCTCTTTGCTATTCTCTGCACCTCTTTTCAGCAGATTTCTCCTTTAGATCCCCGTCCCTCCCGACCTTAGATCTATTGGCATATTTTTTGCGTGCTTTGCTTAGTTTTTTCCCTCTTATAGACTAATTTTGAGAGACCCGCCTTCTTGGGTTAGATTGATGCATTGTTAGCTGTTAATTTTCTGTTCTTTCAGTCTTATTTACTACATATTTATTTTCAGTTACGCAGCACACTTTTCTTTTACTCTCAAAACATCTAGGTTTAAACAATTAAAATTAACACACGCCACACACTGACCCTAAGCGAAGAAGATCCTGGTTATCACCGCCTGGAAAAGACTTTAAAATAAATTTCCACTGCACCCCTTTTCCCTTGACCTCACTTGATTTTGTCCCTCCCTGCCCTTGTCAGTTTTTCTTCTTCCCATCATCATTGCGCCCCCAAGGCGCTTCTCCCAGAGACTTCTTGGCCTTCACCCTCAGTTTCTGGTTTGTCGACTTCCTCCTTCCCATCGTCATCGAGTAATTCCTCCCCTGAGTCCTCACTCCGACTCTTCTTCTGATTGTTCGGGTTCTCCCCCTACTCCTGGTTCTCCCCCTGTTACCTCCACTATGTCTATTCCAGGGCCTAGCACCAGCGGCAACCCCAGTTCTACTGCTAGGTCTGTTTCTAGCGGAACCACTACAAGAACTACCTCGACTACCCCATTTCTCCCTTATATGGCTAGCCTTATTCTCCCCAACTTCAATCAGCTGATCAATGATCCTATCCGCCACGATGTTAGTTGGCCTGCTATGCCAACCAAGCTCCCCTCTGACATTCCCAAGTTCGAAGGCCTTGCTAGTGAAGATCCCTCCAACCGTATCCGATCTTTCCATATGTGGTGTTCATCCAATTCCATTACTGATGACTCCATTCGTCTTAGATTGTTCCAACGCACGCTTACCGACAAAGCTTCTAAATGGTATGTTGAACAAGCCACCTCCTCCCATACCACTTTTGCGACCATTTCCCAAGCCTTTTTATCTTATTTCCATCTCCCTCTCCGATACGACACTGGTACCGAACTTTTAACTTATTTCCATCAATCCTCTTCGACCCGCCTTTCCGCTCATGTCCAGGAATGGTAGCGAAGAAGAAGCTTATGTCGCGCTCCTCCCTTTGAATATTGGGTTTATATGGACTGGTTCCTTCGTTCTCTCTTACCTCCCATTGGCAAATATTTCGCCTCTCATTTCCCTCAAACCGAAGAATCCACCCTCCAAATAGCCTTGAAATATGACCTTATTTACGCTCAATCTGGTTATGTTTGTACCGTCCTTCCTGACCTCCCCAAGCCTGGTGGCCCTAATGCCTCAGGGGAATCTCACTCTGTCGACGGTATCATTGGAGCTCTGTCACATACCTCTGCCCAACCTCTTTAGGACTATGGTTTCCCTCTAGGAGGGGCCAGCCCCTCCGGCACTTTTCCCCCTCTAGGTAGCATGTATCCAGGATACGACATGCCTCCTCCTTTTTCCCACACTCCTTCTTACCTCAATGTTTCCCATCCTACCCCTTATCCGTACCCATAGCCTAGTGTCCTAGCTCCTCCAGCATTTGGACCTCCCACTCCCTTGCCTTCTCCACCCCCACAACCACACTTACTACCCCCTCTAGGGAAAGTATTTGCGCAGCAGGGGGCAACTAATATTCTTCCTTCTCAAAGAAAGTGAAGAGGCAATCAACCTGCTTCTGGTAATCACGGATCCAATCCTTCAAGTCTTGACTCTACCACTGCCAACCATCCACAGGGCTCTTAGCCAAAGCCGGGCAGAACGCTTTGCACCAATAAGCCCTGTTTGTGTTGCGGTGTTTTTGGTCATTACACTCACGATTGTCCCTTATTACCACAAATGAGGCAGATGTGGGAGTCTTAGACCACTGTGCGAGGAAAACACTCCTCCCCTACTGTCCCTCCCAATACGGATACTTCTCAACCCGCTGTGTTTACCAATCCTTTCCCTCAACAAGGATTCGTGGCCACTCAACCACCTCATGCCCCGGTAACCACTCAACCTTCCCCTTCTGGTTCCTCCGATTACCGTATTCTCATGATGGCCGCTAACCAACCTCTCATTGTTGACCTTAAGCTTCAAACTCAGTCTCGTCAGTACTCCATGCCTCCCGTTCTGTCTGTCTTCGAGTCCCCATCCTCAGGTCCTACAGAGCCTCTGTCGACACCCAATGGTCCCTTGCAAATCCCTCCTCCCAAAGTTGAGGTTCATACCAAGATTCCTAAGGGCCCATTACGCCGAAATGCTGCCTTTGGTCGAGCTGCCCATTTATATAGCATAGTAGATGATCTGGCGCAATCTCCTGCCGCCATTTCAACACTGGAACTCCTCCAATCATGTCCTTCCCAAAAGAAGGCTCTACTATCTGTCGTGGGCACTATAGATCCTGTCGATAACCAATTTATTGTTTTCGATGCCCGTCAGTCAGACCATCCCCCCCTACCTGCTTCTGTTTCTTTCCAAATCCCAGTCAAAATTCGAAATGCCAACATTGCTAAGTGTATTATTGATGAGGGGCATCTACCCATGTGATGTCCACTTCAGTTTGGAAACAACTCGGATCTCCTGAGCTGGACCCTTCCACAATCACCCTTCGTGCGTGGGATGGCCATGCCTCCTAGCCCATTGGCCTATTTCGTAACTATCCTATCACCCTTGAAGGCAAGACTGTTTGTGTCGACGTTGAAGTTATCGACGCCCCTCTTAACTACAACATTATTTTGGGGTGTAGTTACACCTATGCCATGTCTGTCGTCCCCTCTGCAGTCCACCACAAGATGTTTTTACCTCATAATGGAAAAATTGTCACCATTGACCAGTTGACGTATCATGAACCAAAATCTCAGACCTCCCCGAAGTCCACCATCTCTACTGTTACCAATAAGCAAGCTATTGATTCTTTGACCAGTGTTTCCCCTGGTGTCTACAAATATTCCTCCTTGCTTGGCACTTTTTCAGGTCCTCCCCCTCCTCCTGTCTCTGACCCCAGCTTAGCGAATGTTTGCATGATGCACTCATCTCAAGATGACCTTCCACAGCCTGCTTCGGCTAGTTAGCAACCTCAATATCGCCCACGGAAACCTGCTCCTAGCTCTTTGATTCCGTCAACTGACCCTCTCCTGCCTGGACCTTCCCATCCCCCTCACACTCAGGAACCTCCCTACCCTCCTGAGTCGGTTCCCTCAGGTCTCCACCATATGGGAGCTGTCCCTCCTGGCCATTACCCTGCCGGTTAGATACCTTTCCTTGGTCCCCCCCCGGGAGTCTATTTGATTCCCGTCATGGCCACCCTTTCCCTCCCTAATTTAAACTTGGGAATACCAGTATGGTATCTTACTCCTCCAGCTGAGACCCCACCGGGCCACCCCAAACCATACATTGTTGTAACACCCGTGCAACCGATTCCCTTCGCTCCTTCCACCACTACTGTGCCCCTAGCCCCTCCGCAGGACCTTCCTCATGCTGCGACAGCTACAAGAAAGAAAATAAAAACTCGCAAGGGGGCATCCAAGGACAAGGCCATCGCACCCGATCCTACCTCTCCCCCACCTACCAAGCTTTGTGCCTTGTGTGATGTTATCGGTCATGCCACCCATACTTGTCCTGAGTTGCCCCACATCCAACCCATGGTTAAAGTCAAGTTCCCTGAATCTATGGTCCCTGAAACCTTTGTTTCTTCCTAATTCGTAGCCAAGAACCCAAAGAATCTTCGCACCAACACACCCTGTGCTTTGTGTGGTGTCCATGGCCATTATTCTCATCATTTTCCTCACCTCACACATTACCGAGCCTCTTTAGAGGTCATTCACGAGTACGAAGTTAAAAAAAATCAATCTGCCTCTCCCATCCTTGTTCAATATGCGTCAAGTCTACTCAAGGATCCCCCTGCTACCATTGACATTCCCCCCCCTGATGTTGAGATGTCGGAGCTTGCTGCCCCCCTCCTATACCTATCATCATCTGCCTGACCCTCAGAGTACATTCCCTCTAAATCTACTCCATCTGTTCTACCTGATTCTCCTTCAGCAACATTCTTGGACTCTTCATGCTTTGACCATCTTTTAAACTGTTCTTCTGTCATTCCCCGCGATGACCCGTATATGCGCCTCTCTTCCCATACTGATGATTTATGTAGCTTAGCAGCGTCATGTGGTTTCCTTGACCTTTCCATTTCCTTCCATAATCTCGATCATACCATCCGTATCTATGATGTCCTTCACAGCATGAGTTCCCACTCTTCATTCCATAATTCTCATTCATCTCTCTTAGTCGATCTATGCATCCTAAACTTCCCACCCAGACTGCTCCCTCCCGTAGTTGTCAGTGGATGTCTACCCTCTACTCATGCTGCCATTCTTATTCTCCTCCCCCCCATTTCTTGTCTTGTGACACTATTCCACTGGCCCTCTTGTCCACACATTATCTTGGCTATGCCGATGGGGCAAGTCGCTATTCCCGGAATCTCTCCCAGGCCGCATGGGCCATTTTTACCCCCTTGCATGCCCTAGTTCTTGCAAATGGGGTCTGCATTGGTAATGCCACCAATAATCAGGCCGAATTTGATGCACTACGTGGTCTCTTAGCCAATGCCCTCTCTCATCGCATCCTCCATCTGCACATGTATTTAGATTCCCTGCTTCTTGTCTTACAACTTAATGGTGTCTATCGTGTGCATAACCCTATCCTGTTTAGACAATATTTACGAGTGCAACTTTTGATACATGAATTTAGATTTATTACTTTCAACCATATACCTAGAAGTCAAAATCACTACATAGATCAAATCGCAAATCATGTTCTAGACTGGCATTTATCACACACAAGAGAATAACATTTAACACCATCAACAAAATACATATAAATCATATATATCATATAACATGTGTTTTTAGAGTCCATCTAATTTGAAACATATGACATGCCCATGGCATGTTACAAAAAACAAAACTACAAAAATGGGGGGCACCAATTTCCCCTACATCGACACTGGGGGGCACTACCTGCCCTATATCTAATCACTCTCTGGAGGATCTCGAGCCAACGGCTCTGCTCCCGCAGCTCGTAGATCACGCATAGTCTAACTGGCCATCGCCATGCGTCACATGATACCTCGCCATTCCGAGGTAGCCCAATACATAAATATATGTATTGGTCATCTAAATACTGCCAACCAAGCTCCGACACACCGGTCAGTAGCCCCTCGCATCTACGACGGATGTCCTCCAACAGAGCGGCCATATCCTCGTTCTGTGTCGTCCTTCAGCCACTTGCACCTGTAGCTCCTGCTGCTGCAGGTCATCCCATGTATCCGACCAGTTTTACTGGAGCTATATTTTCATTCCAACAAATA
Source organism: Pinus albicaulis (assembly GCA_034641835.2). Taxonomy (NCBI): domain Eukaryota; kingdom Viridiplantae; phylum Streptophyta; class Pinopsida; order Pinales; family Pinaceae; genus Pinus; species Pinus albicaulis. The sequence continues at coordinate 23,467 of JAXQQM020079102.1, forward strand.
TAAGGATTAGTACCATGAATACTAGTCACCAACTCTAAAATGCACATAAAATATTAGTTTCTTGTCACTTACCATCGAGCCCCCATACTCGACTAGGCGGAAGCGGCAAGTCTGGATCTCCCCAATAACTCATCCCACTATAGGGATAGTCATCTATGTACAATGGCATCTGATCCCAATGGGCGAAAAACTCTGGTCGGAACACCTATCCGACCGCCCCTCCCCCTCCTCTACATAGTAGTCATCCCCATCGATGCATCCGGGGCTCTCTCGAACCCCCATCAGGTAACTGCATACGAGGTCGTAAGGTCAGGATCTTCTCAAAGAAGAAAGAGCACAATACCGTCCCATAGGCACAATCATGATTCACTTGTCGCTTACACAACGACAGTTTTCCTTTCATCGACACCAACATCATCTGGGCCCACCCATAGTAGGTCCCACCCAACACACTCTCTACAATCATCATCTTTCCTCCAGTGATGTGATGGAATGCCTAGCTTCCCAAGATCCACAACACTGCTGCTGCCACCGCCCGGGTCTCCAACCTCTCTAGATCCCCAATCAATATCCGAGTCCCTTTGGCTTCAAGACACACAGTCGACAAATAATAAACTCAACAAACTCACATGATGTCATAGTCACCTTTGTGATTTTTATTTCAAATCCCTTAAGAATTTGAAGGAGAAAACAGTCAGGAGTAACACCATCACCTTCAATCTAAGTATTCCTTCTAGGAAACAGAGAGGGCTCTCTCGGAGTCAATCTCAGGAAAAATGTATCAATAGAGCCTTGGGAAGTAGTAGAATAGTACTAATTTATTCTGATATATTAATCAAGGAGTTTGAAATGATTTTTAGGGGTTTTTTGTTGGAAAAAAGGGAAAGGAATTTTTGGGCTTGGGAATGAGGCCAAATTCTTGCAGAGTTCAAGTTGGGGCAGGAAGAAGCTTCTTGCTGGATTCTGATGTCTTAGATTCAATTAGTAGAGTGAAAAAATTTACTAAAGGGCGAAGAGTCAGAGGTGGGATCCTCTCCAATGGCAACATATAAAACTAAGCAAAGCAAAATGGAAACCTGCCCAAAACTAATGAATTCTACCTTAGTTACTCATTTGTTTAATTTCAAAAGAAAAGAGAAGGGAAATGGCATACATAAAATCAATGAAAATATAGATAAACGGAAAAACATCAAGGCAATAAACTTCGAACCACAAGAGAACTATCCAAAGTCTTTACCAAAACTCTGGTCTTTCCTTTGCCAAAAATCTGAAATGAATATACAATGGAGTGCCAAACTATTCCCAAAATTCCAACCCTGAAAATGTCTCAGAAAATACAATATATAGACCATCCTAACCCCTCCCCATGCCTCTAGGGTTCGAGCTCATCCTTCTAGGAGCTGTTTCAACTAATTCTAAACATGGAACTAAAATCTAAGTAGCCAAACAACTTGCCTCTATATGCTAGGAAACTGATCCATTCACTTAATTTTCACTTTTTAGTGAATGAATCCTCTAGAAAAAGTAAAAACATGCAAAATTTACATAATAGCCACAAAATTTCATCAATATAGATCAATAATTACATCAGGAAGTGAAACTAGTCAAACTGGCCGAATTTCTGAGCTGAAAAGTAAAAATTGGACCAAAATCCTCTATGCGCCGCGCCAGAAAACTCAATGCGCTGTGCCACTTTGAGCCTGTTTTTGGGTTACTTCCTGAAGTCCAAATTGAACTCATGATAGCTCGTTGGAAAGCCCTGTCTTTCTTCTATCCAATCCAAGTAGAATTGTTCAATTTGGAGTTCATTTTCCCCTCCAAAACTGCAATCTCCCAAGACTGGTTCCTGCTGGTGCAAAAGATGGCAGAAAGGTCATTTTTGGAGTGTTTTTGACCCTTAAGACCATCCAGAACTTGATGAAATATCTCAGCCATTCCTGAGCATGCATAATTTACCATAAAAAACCCAAAAATATCAATTTTTCCTCCAGAAGATGTCCCAATCATAAGCGCGCGTCGGGTGGCGCGACGCGTCGGGCAGAAAAACCTATTTTGCAACCAAAATTTTCAAAAATGACAACATTTACTCCAAATTTGCTGAAATTTGGAGCGAAGGTCTCCCATCATGTCTCATGCTCAGCCAAGGAAGATTTTCCTAATATTTGGAGTGGATCAGGCCTTTTCTGACGTTTCAGTGCTCTTCTCAACCTCGCCTTCAGGATCTTCATCCTGGCTCTACAAACGTGTGTGCGGGCCCAATAGTGGTTCTTCATATGTCTGAGCATGTCTTTGTCCCTATTGGCCTTTGCCAAGAGCTTCTCCAGATGAATTTTGACTCTCGTAAGGCAAGTTTCTCGCTCAAATGGTGTCATGTCACCTGGTCTCTTTCGGGCCAATTCACGGTCTTCGCGGATTCTCTGCAGCTCCATGAGTGTGTGTTGATCCTCCAATTGTTTATTTCGCTGCTCCAAGTAATTTATAACCCACTGAGCTCTCTGCAATTTCTCGGTCAGTGTGTCAATCTCAGATTTCTGCTCCTGGATGATCTCTTTTAGCTTTGAGCTGGGAGAGCTCGAATCAACATCGATCAATATAAAATCAGTATCTTGGCCTCCTGAGGGGCCCTCATCTTGCATAGGCTTCTTGCCTTTGTCCTGTACCTGTGTTGATGTAGAAGGCGAGACCCCTTCCACGCCATGCGGAGATAGTACTCGCGCTGCTGTCGAAGGTAACGAGACCCCTTCCACCCTGGGCGGAGATAGTACTCGTCGTGCTGCTGCAAATAAGGCTCTGGTACCTCTCTGATAGGTAACACACACTGGAACACTGATAGGCTCTGTCTCAGGAACCTAAAACTGATGCGAAGGATCACCTGCATCGTGAAAAATCTCTAGAGGAGGCTGAGGGGCTGTAAATAAGTCACGGGAAATGAACTCCTCCCATGCAATGCCCTGCAAACCAAGTTGATGTACCACAATCATCTTGATGAGCACATAATGATAGATGTTGTTATGTTGCTGCTCTGGAGTCTTCTTCTGCACAAGGGTAGTCATCCGCTCTATGTTTTAGCACATGAAGTATGGAATATTCATCAGTATCACTCTCGTGAAATGCATCAAAAGTCTGATGTGATATGCATAAAGGCGTGAGAATCTACCCTCGCAACTGAAGTATCTAATGATGAGCTTCATTAATGGCGCATAGGACTCCTTCAAGAATTTGAAAGGAAACACCCTGCTGAGCTGCCTCATATAACCAGGCCTGATGTAAGGTTCATAATATGCTCTATCCAGCTGTTGTCTCTTATTCCACTCTTCACCTATGCTTGGTATCCCGGTTGCCTGAGAAATGGTTTCTGGTGTTAAGGTGAAGTTCACTCCAGCAAGGTTTACACGACTATCATGCAAATGTAGGAAAAATAAGCAAACCAAATGCTGATGATGCTGAATCTGAGAAATCATATCAAAATACTGAAAACACGACTGTTGCTGAAAGCATGTCATTGCAAGCAGGCAGGCCTGCAACTGAGTCAAGGAAGTGGGCTCTTCTCTGACGTGCCTGCCACTTTTATGAGACCTCCTCGGTACATTTAGCTCTGCGGTTGAGTCACTGTCTTGCTCATATCCCTGATCATATGATGAATTTGTCTCTGACATGATGCTGCAATGTGTATAACAAGTGTATGTTTGATTGGTTTGAAAATGAGAAATAGATGTCTTTGCTTCAATGCCAAATATGCCAAAGAGAAATGAAGGGTTGTGGTAAGTATGAACAGCGGGAAAAGTGGAGGTTTGTCAAGTGCAATTAATACAATGACAGTCACTTGATTATGTTTTGGAAATATGGGGATTTATAAATGATATGAAGGGAGGAAAGTGGTAGAAAGTGGTAGGTTTTGGCGATGAGAACATGGAAACTGTTATCACTCAGGTTTTCCTAGAAGTTGTGTAAGAGGAAAGTATACTGAGAGAGCACAAACCAGCCTGTTTGGATACAGTCTGTATTACGCAGTGGAGAGGAGAACTCACTATATATGAAAAGGATTTATCTTTGTGATAACTGGGTTTGAGCTGAATTATAGATTCAAAGGATGGCTTTACTGGACTTCTATTCTACGCACAAGATGGTATTGCAGGGCAAGATAGCTAGACAGAGAACAATCCTTAAAATTTAAAGTGGGTGGGATGATCTTGAAGGGATGAAAGGCAACTAAGAATCTTTCACCATGTTCAAAAGAAAGAAGTGAATTGACTACAAACAAAGAGCAATAAAGGATTCTTTATTATAGCAATCAACAGTGCTTAAATTAGCGAAGCAGGAGAATTTAAGAATTCATGCTTATAGCTAATTTAGAAGAAAACATTTAGGAACAATCACATTTGAAAACAGAGTACAATTAAGCAAATTCTGTTTCAATCTTTTATGTAAATTATTCAGAAATGGATATGATGGTATTATAAACTAATATAAAATTTCAGACAAAGGGTAGAAACACTTATTGAACTGTAGTCCAACACATGAATCCTGCAACAAGTCCAGTGCTTTCAAATCGTCATCCAGCAAGCCACAAGTAAATTTCTCCAAAGCTTTTATTCCGAAAATCTCAGCACAGCAAAGCAGAGGATACAGAACGACCTCAACTTTCTTGAGGGTGCTTATTTAGCACAACAAGCATCCAACAATTCCTATCTTCATCTCAGGAACAATAATTCAGCCGATCAGTTAATATTTACAAACAAACAAGAGACACATGGTCTCGTAAATAGAATAATGAGTAACGGCTGATGTGTTGTTCCTTTCTTCATGGACGTGCTAAGGATAAGTGCTTAAAATAGGGCTCTGTGCTGTCTTTTGCGTATTCCTTTAACTTGTTGAATACTCTTTCTTCTCACGGATACTCTTTAACCTTTCATCTGATACTCTTTCATCTGCTTTTCTGTTTTTTACCATTTACTCAATAGTAAAGATAAACTTTCATCCTGAAAACATTTTTTACAAAACTTCCAGCATTTCCTTCCACCAATGATCATCTGGTATCATTGTTCTTCTGAGTTTCCTTAAAGTTTCATCTGCTTCAGTAAGTTTATAAAAAGTGGGCTCGTTCGGAAATAGATACTTTAGTTCATGCTCTAGATGAAATAGATTCCTCACTTTTTCATAAATACTTTTTCCGGTTGGTAATACAGGTTCTGATGAGCTAGTAGAACCTATAAAATATTTTTGCATGAGCTTATTCTTTCTCTCATATGTTTCCAGTTCACTATTTGATCCTCCGTGAGCATGGGCTTGGCAATTCACCCATTCACAAGCAAAGTTTGAAACTTTCCGAAAAACGTTGATGTTTACCAAAATGTCGTGACACTTTCTTTCTAGATTTTGTATGAAAGTCCCTCGTGAAATTCTCTTTTCTTCCAAACTACACCTCGTTGCTCATCAATTCCTAACAATGCAAGCTGTTGTTTTGTCCTGGAATTCAAGAATTGAATGAGCTGCTGGGCCTGCTCAGGCCTGCCTCTTAGTTCATGTCTGGTTCTATTTATTTCTTCTTGTGCTATCTTGACTAATTCATTTTGCTCAAAAATAGCTTGAATCGAGGGCCAAATACCCTTTATTAATTCAATGATGTTGCCCCAAAGAATATCATTTATTTCGTTCAGAGGCTTTTCCAGTGAAAGATCCTTTTGCAAAGCCTCAACCAATTTTTCCAATCTTTTTATTTCCCTGAGGTTGTCAGCAGCTGTCTTTTTGGATGTGTCATATTTTCCCTCCAATTTTGTTAATTGTAATTTTGTTTCTTGGAGTTCTGTGACCTTTAGCTGCAAACTCTCCATTTGTTTAATTAAATCCTCAGAATTCAAATTAAAAATGTTCACCTGAGATGGTTGTTCCTGCTGTCCTGTAGTTGTAGTACCTGTTGTTGAAGTCTGCTTGATATTTTCCTGTTCCTGCAATGCTTTTTCCAACTCCTTCTCTGTTTCATTTAGTCGCTTTGTCAAATTCAAAAGCAACTCCATCATTTCTTCTTGTGAATTTCCTTTTATAACTTCCTGTGTCTGAGGGTGCCTCGAGGCTGGTAATTTCAGCTGTTTTCTGAGTGCAGCTATATCATCCTCTTTCTTTTTTACCAATGCCTCAATACCTTTAATTTCTTTGGGATTGTGACCCAAACCAATGATGATCTCTTCTAGAGATTTTATTCTATTGTCCTTGGCCTGTGAGGAGGCGCTCTCAATCTTTAATTGTGCAGTAGTATTATTCAAGGAATCTTGCAGCGTTAAAGTTGCCATGGCTTTGTTGGTGAGAGTAGAATAAACCATTTCCCCTGTTTGTCTATGAAGCTCTATCTGATCCAAGGGATGGATATCTTTTGCTAAAACATCAAAATTTGTTCTGATGTAATCTGTTGCTGAAGTTGGCTTTGGCACCTTTGCTTTGAAGTGGCTCATTTGCATTTTACCTTGTGAAAGATCAAATGCTGACATCAACCTTTGCTGATTGTGAGGAGCCATCTTCATATACTGATCGTATACCTTCATTTTCAAGGGTTCATTCTTTGTTTTGATATTAATGAAGGTTTTCTTAATGTCTCCAGTATCTGTCTTTGGCGGTCTGAAAGAAGATACTCGAGTGCTTAATTGCTTTTGTATCCCTTTCTGGCTTATGTTTGTTTCACTTGCTGTACCTGCTTGCTGACTATCTTCCCTACCATCATCAAATACTTCATCTATAATCTCTACATCTGGAGGTGGATCAGACTTGTGTTTTTTAGCTTGATAAACTTGTGGGGCTCCTTTTGAAGGTGTGGTATCTGGAGCTAGCCTCTTTTTCCCTATTTCCACATTCAATGGATTTTGCATCTCTGGAACTTGGATTTGTTTTGCCGGTGTGTGAGAAGTCTGAGATGGTTCTGGTGCTTTGGAACTCTGTGATTTTTCTGCCATGACCAGGGTTTCAATGACCTGAACTATAGGTTCTTTTCCTTTACCCTTGGGCTCTGCTGCTACTGATGGACTATCTTCCTGTAGAGCTTGTTGTAGAGTGGCTGCTGATGATGTGCCAATGTAGGGTACCTGCATTTGATCATATGTTTCTAGGTCAAATTTCTTCTCAACATCTTTCATAAGTTTATTCAATTTGGCAGCTCCACTTCCCTCTTCAACAAATGTTCCTTTAACCCATTCATCTTGATTTGCATACTGTTCTATATCAGGAATTCTGTGATGTACATAAGGAGATGACTTATTTTTTAACCTTCTTTCACAAATGAAACCAAAGGGGTCATATGGGACCCAACGGAAAGATGTCTGGAATTTTCTCTCTAATACAAGTTCTGCTTCTCTCTCAGCTTCTCTAGAATTGCAAATGAAAGGACCTAACTAGCTTTTGATCCTTAACTGTGCTTTATTCTTTACATTGCAGAAATGGATTACATCTGAGTTATTCATCTGTCTAAAGTATTCCAAAGAAAAAATTCTCATTGGTACATATCTGGGTAACTTGAATGGACGTAATTCACATCCATAAATCCTGATGACTGTATGGTTTTGGCATAAGTACCAATCCCCAACTTTATAACTCTTTGACAATTGCAAGGTCTTTCTAATTTCAGTACTAAGCCTGGGAGGAGAAACTCCTGTTAACAAAGTTGTAGCAGGATGTACAAACTGATCAATGAATTCTGAATAAGAGTAGGGAGAATCAGAGGACAAATGAATGATGGGGGACCAAAAAATAACAGACCTGGGATTACCTTTAGCATCAAGTTTCTGAACAGGGAAAGGGAATTTGTCTGAGTGATAGAAAATTAAGAGATGATAGATAACTGAGGAGTACTTGAAAACCTTTTCATCATCTAGCCTTAAAAATTGATCATGGATTTTGTTGGCAATGAAGGAAGCATAATCATACTTAATCTCAGGAGGCTGCCCAGGGGTAAAGATAGATAGCAAAGCCAGAGTTATCTCATCTACATACTCACTGGTATTGAATCCTAAGACACAGGATATTACATTCACAATAAGCCTTCCCAATTTATTGAAAAAGTAAAAACCATAGGGGGGAGTCCCTTTTGGCTGATGCTCAGGTAACATGAAATACTGACACATTGCTTTTAATTTCTCCGGGGTTAACTGCCTGGTTTTTTCAATCAACCCTTCCATGGATAAAGGTGCTAATTCTTGTTCTGGCTCGAAGTATAACATAGCATTGATAGCCTGAGGTGTGATAGGGAACAGAACACTTTGATCAGGAGCTAATACAGCTCTTTGTGCAGGATCATAATTTGCATGACAGTAATGAATGATTTCAGGGAAAAAGTGGACTGTAGGAATAAAATACCTTGGGAGATTGGATTCCCACAACCCTATAAGATCTTGCCCCTTTGAGTGTTCGTCTCTGCAGCGACAGAAGCTCAAACGGGGACTTTCATCAAAATGAAGGTCTTTAATTTGGAAATCTTCATCTATTAGAGGTAAATAGTCTAATTCCCGGTGAGGAGCATTCAATGGAGTGATATTTAAAGCTGTCGGGGCCTCCATTTTGGTTCTTGTGGATTCAAAATGGAGCCAACTTTACCCATGCGATGATACGTATCTCACATAAAAGAGGAAATTGGATCACCCAGTTTGGGGCCAAAATTCACATGTTTTAAATCTTCTAATGCAGATGACCTTATAGATTTTTAAATCATTTTTTCGCAGAAAAACAAAAGGAAATTCAAGCGACTCGGGCAATGGGCACAGTCGATAACACTGTTGATGGAACTGGTTCTTTAACAGGTAATGAACAATGGCAGGGACGTTCTTCAACACGGGCGCAGCTGAATTTCGGAGTAAATTGGTGTATTTGCAGTGGAATTTGAAAATTGCAGCGGGAGCTCTGTCTCTTTCAGAAACTAAAAATAACCGAAAAACACGAAAATGGCTTATTTACAAGTCAAAAGGGTTTTTGTCTTTTTTCAGTGATGACGTTTTCGCTCTGACGACGGGGCAGACGTAGGGAGGGGGCGGGGGGCCGGCGATGCGTAAGCGGGCGAGCCCGCACTCGCTATAGACGAAGGAAGGACGCGGGGGGAGCGGGGTTCCACGTTTTTAACGCCACGTGGAATGTCGACTTTTCAAACCGCCCATATCCCCATTGTTGGCCGTTACGTCGGGCAAGGATGGCAACAATGATGATCACCGTCGATCGTCTGAATTAGATGATCCGAATCGGGGGGGATGGGGACTTGTGCGATTTCAACAGGCCCGTCAAGGTTTAAAAAGGTTTAATGTAAAACGAATCACCCCGGACACACGTTAATAGGGCGAAATGACAGCATCAGTCCAAATGATTAATTAACCCCGTGAAATTATGAAATGGATTGCGGCGGAGTTTGGCCAGGTGGAATGCCACGTGGAATGCTGATGGTGGCATAGACTTTCGCAAAGTTTATTGATATGTTTTGGTATTAAACATACTTGTCGTATGTCTAAAGTTTTTTGTATATATTTTTATTATATGATGAATGAATTAATATAATTAATTCATCATAGGGGCGAAATTTATATATAAGGCTATAGTTTTAACCAAAGGGCTTATAAAGCGGGGTGTTTATTTTAAATATGCGGGAATATATACTTTGGTAAAACATTATAATAAAGGGTTTTGGGGATATTTATTAGAAAAGGGAGTTATATACTTAGGAAAAGGGATTTTACTAGGGATTGAATATAGTAAAATCAAATGTTAATATGAAAAAGGACAAGGAAAATCAAAACATCTTTGTACATCTAAGAAAGTGATAACTTATGAAGTAAATTGCAACATTTTATCTTCAACACTTAAACTTAGAATAACAAGTTGTTTTGAGGAATTTTATGGAATGTTGCATCAGTTTCCTAAGTAAAATAGGATTTTACTTAGGAAAAGTTAAAAATGGAAGATAATCAATGATGGATTATTTCAAGTTCTTAGGTCTTTTGATCATTAGGCCGAGGGTCCGGTCCCTCCAGAAGTCAAGGAAATGCCTTGAGCCCCTTTGATCTCAAATTACCTTAGTACTTTTGGGGAAATTAGTAAAACTCTTGAGGGGGAAAAATGATGGGGGAGGTTAATGAATTTGACTTTGCTTGCTGTGATTTTTCAGTGTATCTTCTGCTTCAGTACTTTTGATGAAAGTAAATGATTAACTGACATGTAGCAGCACCATTCATCAGATAACATTTTGCAGCACTATCTACCTACCCTATCTACTTAACACTACCATTTTGTCTTCTTTATTAGGGTGCATTTAGACTTGCAAACCCTGATCAATCTTTTCTTTTTACATGATGAATCTATCTATTTCTACCCTTATTACATCCAAGGGCTCAGATTAAACTGTTGAGCACCTTTATTCACTCTACCTAGCTACTTATCTGCCAAGATTAAACTGTTTGGCTAGATATTTATTCTCTAATCTACAACATAAAATTGAAATATGACTAAGCCAAGTTTAAACAGTTTGACTTATTCATGAATTGTGGCAAAAGTTTCACAAGCTGCACACAATTGATTTATTATAACAGAGTAAAAAGTAGTGGCATTTGGATTTGCACACTTTCCCTGGTCTATTTTTTGCTTGGGGTTCATTTCTTTCTCTTTTTGACCATTTTTATTCTTTTTACCCTTTGATCTTTCTTTTAGGGTATACCCTCTTTACATTTTTTTAAATTTTTTGATTTTTTTGGTTTTCAAGAATATGGAACACCTTTGCTCAAGTAAGAAGGTTTGAACATATTCCATACTTCCATCAAGACAATCATGAAAGATGAAACCTATTGATATAGGAGGCTAACACTGGCTCCACTTGGGGATGGCTTTTCCTTGTGGAAAGTCAAGAACAACAGGTCAGATGCCTCAGAATGTCTTCAAACTGAAAGTATGAAATCTTCCTTCTTCTGATAGCTTTATTTTACATATGATAGTGAAGCTTTTGGAACTTAGGGCCTTCACTTCGGGCTTCAATTCCAAGAAGTCATCATCCAATCCAAACTGCAGTAACAAAAATAAAACAAGCAAACAATATATTATGTACAAGTTAGAAACATTTAAACATTCTAGTAAATTGGATCAAAATAATGATTAAGCATTCGACCATTGACTGGTCCTTCTTCAACTTCTGAATTGTCCAAGTCCTTCAAAAAGTAAGTGTTGTTTCCCTGCAAGGCATGAATGATATAAGGCCCTTTCCACAAGAAATCGAACTTCCCATGTTTTCCTTTTTCTTCTCTTCTAGAATCCCATCTTAGGACCTTGTCCCCTAACTGAAAATCCTCTGCTTTAGTCCTTTTATCAAACATTTTCTTTAGCTTTTCCTGTAAGACTTGTGATCTTTGGTATACCTCTTCTCTGGTTTGTTGCAGGTGGATTGTTTGATTAATTCTTCTTTGAATGTCATTTGGCTCCACTTGAGCCTCCTGAAGTAATTTCATGACACGGATTCCTAAAGATGATGGGAATCTTGCTTCCAGACCATAAACTAACTCATATGGACTAGTCCCAATGGATTTCTTGGTTGTAAGTCTGTCTGCCCATAATGCATAGGTCAGTTTCTTATGCCAGTTATTTTTATTTTCTTCCAACAATTTCTTAATGATATTGATCAAACTCTTATTGGAGGATTCTGCTAGTCCATTACCCTGGGGGTAATAGGCTGTTGAATGGCCTAAAGTAATATGATATTTATGGCAGAAACTAATCATTTTCTTTGATTTAAATGCAGCAGCATTGTCTGTTATAATCTTTTCTCGACATCCAAATCTTGAAAGTATGTTGGTTTCAAGAAACCCTATGATTACAGAATCATTGGACTGTCTACATGGGATGGCTTCAATCCATTTGGTGAAATAGTCTGTAGCAGATAAAATCCATCTATGTTGCCCTGAAGACGGGGGGTGAATTTCTCCAATAAAATCTAATCCCCATTGTTGAAAGGGTCTTTCCGTGGAAACTGGTTTTAAAGGTAGAGGTAACAACTTTCTTTTACCCTCAAATATCTGACATTTGTGACAACTTGTTACAAATTTGTTTACATCAGAAAATAATGTTGGCCAGTAAAAGCCAGCCCTTAAGATCTTGTCTGCAGTAGATTTCCAGTAGAGATGTCCTCCACAATCCCCTGCATGAAATTCATTAAGCACTTTATCAGCTTCATCCTTTAAGAGACAATTCAACAAAATTCCTTCATGATTTTTCCAAAATAAAGTGCTATCTAAAATACAATATTTCAAAGATGTCATTTTTAAAAATCTTTGCTTGGTTCTGGATAACCCTGGAGGAGCTTGCAGGTTTAATAAAACATGAATTATATCAGTATACCAGGGTGAATCTAAGAAAGCTTGACTGATCTGAGGAGTCGCCATCTCCTCCTCGTTATCCAGTTCATTGATATCTAAGGCTTGGCAATTGGTTTCTGTCATAAGTTGTGCTAAACCTTGGCATTTTATCAGTTTGGTTGGTTTAATCTCAATATCATATTCTAAAATGGTAGCTATCCACTTACCTCGTTTACCCTCAATGCCATCTTGAGTCAAAATATCTTTAACTACTGCATTAGGCACATATGCTATCACATGAGAATATAATATGTAAACTCTGAAATCTTTGATTGCTTTTACCAATGCAAAAGCCTGTTTTTCCATAATATTGTACTTTAGAGGTGCATCCCTCAGTTCTTTACTAAAAAATGCTATTGGCTTTTCACACCCTTGGTCATCTTTTTGAAGTAAAACAGCTGCAACAGTATGTTCAGAAGCAAATGAAAAAATAATAAAGCCTCTATCAAATTTAGGACTGGTCAGAACTGGTGTCCTTGTTAAAGCCATTTTAATTTCCTCGAATGATTGCTTGGCTTCTACAGTCCAGTCAATGCTTGAATCTTTCCTCAACATGTTAGTTAGTAATCTAAGTAACTCTGCTGGACTAGAAATAAATCTTCTCAAGAAGTTGATTTTTCCTATAAATGCTTGCAATTCTTTTATGTTTCTGGGGTGGGGTATTTGCAAAATTGCTTGAATTCTTTCTGGATCAGTCCTAATGCCATCTTTAGAAATGATATGCCCTAAAAGCTTTCCTTCTTCCAAACCAAACAATGACTTCTTAGGGTTTAAAGAAATTCCATATTTTCTGCACTTTATAAATACTTGCCTTAGGTGATCTAAATGTTCTTGGTCTGTTTTAGAAAAAACAATTAAATCATCTAAGTAAATAACCAGAAAATCATGTATCTCTTTAGCAAAAGCAATATCCATTGCTCTTTGAAAAGTAGCTCCTGCATTCTTGAGCCCAAATGGCATTTTGACATATTTAAACGTACCCCATGGTGTGGTAAATGCTGTTTTGTCCTGATCATCAGGATGAACCAGAATCTGGTTGTACCCTGAAAATCCATCCAGTAGTGATATTCTCGAAGATCCTACTACCCTTTGCAGAATGTGGTCCATTTTCGGCAGAGGATAGTTGTCTTTTAAAGAAAATTTATTCAAATTTCTTAAGTCGACACACAGTCTAATTTCTCCTGTCTTCTTTCTTGTTGGTACCAGGTTAGAAACCCATTCTGAGAATCTGATAGGAGCTATAATCCCTGCTTCAAACATCCTTTTGATTTCCTTTTCAATCGAGGGTAATAAAACAGGGTTTATTCTCCTAAGCTTTTGTTTAAAAGGTTTCTGGTCTGGTTTTAAAGGTATAGTGTGTTGAATGATGGATGTATCATAAGATTTGAGGTCTTCATAACTCCAGGCAAAGACATCCTGGAATTCTTTTAATAGTTCAACATATTTAACCTTCTGATCTTTTGGAAGAGATTTGGACAACTTAACAATTTTTGGATGTTCTGGTGTTCCTAAGTTGCATTCCTCCATATCGGCCTTAACAGGTTCCATTTTAGGTCTGAATGGAATATCATTTGAGTCGAATAGATCTTCCAAAGGTGTTAATCCTTTGGGTAATTGATTATCTTTTAAATTTATGATTTCCGTTTCATCTATGATCTCATCAAATTCCATGTGTTTCAAATTTTGCATGTCTTTTTCAGTGAACGTGGTTGGATGCAGCATATGAATTGCATTTTCTATTGAAATTTCTATTTTTTGTTCTTTTTCTTGATCAAATTTATCAACAGTCATGTCTTCATCTATATTACAGTTAAAAAACTCATTCTGAAGTGTCAAAAAACTATTGATTTGATGGTTATTCACAAATACTTGCCAATTCAAAACATTGTCGGGTATTGCAGGCCTGTGTCTTATCTCAGCTGAAAACTGATGATTAGGATCAAAAGGCAACTTACATGTACTAGCAAACATTGCTAAACCGTGAGCATGCAAGTTTTGTTTCCTGGGAATCTTGGCAAGTTGGGCTTGTAGAAATGTGTTGAGAATCTCTACAACTGTCTCTCGGTATTGTTTCAGTCTCATGTCCTTTGTTGCACATTCTCCTTTAATCTGTTGGATAATTAATTCAGAGTCGCCTATGATTGATACCCTAATGCCTCCTAACTTCTTGACATGTTTAAGCCCCAATAAAAGAGCTTCATACTCTGCCATGTTGTTAGTGCATTTGAAATTTAACCTATAAGCATGACCCTCTGCATGATTGTTCTCTACAGTGTGTAACCAAATCCCAGCTCCTGCCCCTAGTCTGTTTACTGAGCCATCAAACTCTAAATGCCATAGAATTTCATGTTCATAATCTTCATCAACTGTTTGAACGTATTTTTTGACAAGAGCTAGTTGTTTAGTTTTTTTAGGTATTTCTCGGTCATCTGGTGTTTCATTGTTTTCAGAGATTTCTTCAATTTTAACCGTGGTTTTGTTTATGATTTCCATTTCAGGAGCTTCTATTTCAGTAGGAAGATCTGACTCAGCATTGTATAGAATAAAAGAATCCATGTCAGAATGTACAGAATAAACAGGGAAGTTTTCAGGCTTCTCTTGGCTACTCACTAAGTACTTCATCAAAGTTTCTCTATATAATCTTTTAGGCTGACCAAATACCGAAATAGTTGCATAAGACATGTCTAATTGAATAGATCCTCCAAGTTTAGCACCCCAAGACCTAGACAATAACATACCATATTTAGGTGGAATATCAGCAACTACTATGTCCATTAAAACAGACTTAGCAGGGTATTGGACCAAAGTGACACACAGATCTTTAATTAAACCTAAACATTTTACCTGACTGGAATCAAATGAAAACAAATCTTTGTACGGTCTAGTAACATCTAGATTCAATCTTTCCATTACCGTTTTATGGTCAAATTCGTAGGATGTCTAACTGCCATTGCATTGCTGACATCTTGTCGGAATATCTGCCAGTTACATAAAATGATATTCTCCACTGCTGGCCATTAACCTCAGGGCCAAAAAGAAGTTTGGGTTGATCATCAAGAATATTTACTGAATCATCTAATCCAGTAATGTTAATGTTTAAAGACTTGGAAATCTGATTCCTATAGACATCATGTTTAGTCAATTCTGATAAAGGAACAACTATCTTGAGTTTTCCTATTTCAGCTTCTAGATTAAAGGGTTTTTCTGTTTGAGTTTTAGTGTTTTGCACAGTTGGATTTTCTCTGTTTACTGGATCTTCAATGTTTTTCTCTTTTTCATGAATGAAGTTTTGCTTTGAAGATGTTTCAGGACTAACTTCTACTGTTTCTTCTACAGTTCCTACATGAGGAGATGTATTGGATTGCTGTTTGTCGATTGGTTGGTTGTCAGAGACATCTTCAATTATCGGATTTGAAAAACTAGGAGTTATCCTAGGCAAAATTTGTATTTGGGGAATATTTTTTACAGGGGGAATGTTTTGTTTACCTTTGACATTTTGTTTTGTGGTTTTCTGTTTATTTTTCTCTGGTACATCTATCCGTCTACTTCTCAAGTTGTACTGCTTATGAACCTCGTAGATTGCTGTGTCATAGCCTTCTTTGAAATCAAAAGTCTCACCTGAATGAGTGTGGAATGTTTCAAGGATATGATTCTCTTGATCATCCCGAGATAGGAAGATTTCTGATTCATCTTTGTCCTCATTGACATTGTTTATTTCTACATCTTCTGTAGGTCCTTCTGAGGTCGAACCTTCAACAAAGTTTTCTTGGAAAGGTGGTCTAATGTTTTGATCAGGGACATTCTTTCCAATATTTTGGTTCAGATTTCTCCTAAAGTTTGGGTTTCTTGCAACATTCTGGTTATCAGTAGCAGACTTTCTTTCAATGGTTTCCACTCTATCACCTAATCTTTCCATACCTTTAATGATTACATCCAGCTTCTTTTCAAAAGCTGAAGGTTCTTCATTCATAGGCATTCTTCTCTCTGCCCTAGCTCTTGCTCGTTTTTCTATCAGATTTGCTTCTACACTCACCACTATGCTTTGCATTTCCTCTAGTGTTTGTGGAGCTCTTTCCCTAAGAGAATAAGCTATATCAGAGTCAAAACCGTCTGGAAATTTGACCAACACGTTATTAGGTGGGGGTCTTAGGTTCAGAGGAACCGCATGATATGATTCATTGAATCTTATGATGTAATCTTGTACAGTTTCATTTGGTCTTCTTCTTAATTTTTCAAATTCTGATAGGATCTGGAGAGGATCTTTCTTTTTCTCCCATCTGTTCAAAAATGCCCTATACAAAGCTTCTAGGTCAGCAATACTGTTCGGGGTGAGAGCCCTAAACCCAGTTCTAACTTCTCCAGTAAGACTTTGTACAAAAATTCTCATACGGATATCATCAGTATCAATCTCATAAAACTCAAAGTAATCTGTCATCCTTTTGGTGTGTTGTTGAGCTGTGTAGGTTCCTGATCCGTCAAAAGGTGTGATCTTACTTTGGTAATCCTGAGGTAAAGCTGGAGGATTGGCTGGTAACTGCAAAGGGGCATATCGATTAGCCATTGGAAGATAAATTGGAGTGACAGGAGTAGCCGGTCTAGTAGGAGGAGATGGAGGTCTAACAGGTGGAGAGGGAGGTCTAACAGGTTTTTGAAAAGTGGCTGAGCTCGGAGATGTTTCAGTTATCACAGAAATGTTTGAGCTTTCTTCAAAGGCTTGCTCAGATTGAATGGAGTTATGCAATTCTCTGTCAAGATGATGTGAAACAAATCTGTATTGCAAATCTTCAAAGAACAAAGGATCTGGAATTAATCTAGATAATTCAGTCTCAGAGAAATTTACAAACAAAGATGTTTCAAATCGTGCATCAAAAGGAATGTCATCAATGTAAATAATTTTCACAGGACAAGATGCAGATCTAGAGAGTGGTCTAGAACTACCTGTACTTTCCTGACTTCCTCTTTCAGAACTTTCTTGACTTCCTTGTCTTCTAAGAAGCCTAGGGATCAGATTTGGATTTTCAAATATTGGTGGTGGATTGGGGTCAGGGTTTGACCTAGTATGTCGAATCCTTTCTGAAGCCAGTTTTCTTAGAATATATGTTTTTGGATTTTGGGTTTTAATTGTAAAATAAATACAACTTCTACAAATTCTTTAAGAAATAATGATATGTGATTAAGATTTCCTCAAAGATCTGTTTAAACTAGAGACTCTGATTGAAAATTTTGAAACTAAGATTCAACATATAAGCTAAATCAGAGATAGACTGAAACATCATTTATTTACTTTTGCATTTGCAGAGCAAAAGCAATTTCAAAGGCTACCTGGCTGATCTTCAGACTCTGTCTATAGCTTATAAATTAAACACTAGTATCAATAAAATGATTCAGTTCCCCAGTATGGTCGCCACTATGTTATCACTCAGGTTTTCCTAGAAGTTGTGTAAGAGGAAAGTATACCCGAGGTAACCACAAACCAACCTTTAGATGCAGAATCTAGCCAATCTGCATCCAGAGAGGGCTCTCTCTTTATGATTTATCTTTGTTCTTGGAAGGTTTTAGGCTAGTTATAGATTCAAGAGTTTGTTTTGGGAAAATGGTGGAATCCACAAACTAAGGGCAAGGTTGAGAGCTTTCAGTCCATTTGGCTATGGAGTCAAAGGATGGCTTTACTGGATTTCTATTCTAAGCACAAGATGGTATTACAGGGCAAGATAGCTAGACAGAGAACAATCCTTAAAATTTAAAGTGGGTGGGATGATCTTGAAGGGATGAAAGGAAACTAAGAATATTTCACCATGTTCAAAGGAAAGAAGTGAATTGACTACAAACAAAGAGCAATAAAGGATTCTTTATTATAGCAATCAACAGTGCTTAAATTAGCGAAGCAGGAGCATTTAAGAATTCATGCTTATAGCTAATTTAGAAGATAACATTTAGGAACAATCACATTTGAAAACAGAGTACAATTAAGCAAATTCTGTTTCAATCCTTTATGTAAATTATTCAGAAATGGATATGATGGTATTATAAACTAATATAAAATTTCAAACAAAGGGTAGAAACACTTATTGAACCGTAGTCCAACACATGAATCCTGCAACAAGTCCAGTGCTTCAAATCGTCATCCAGTAAGCCACAAGTAAATTTCTCCAAAAGCTTTTATTCCGAAAATCTCAGTGTTACAGCAGAGTAATAGAATCCACCCTCAACTCTCTCTTTGAGGGTTTATTTATACAAAAAAAATAATCCTAACAATCTTACTCTATCCTAGCCAATAATCCAGGCTGACTTAAAGCATATTTACAAACAAACAAGAGACACATGGTCTCGTAAATAGAATAATGAGTAACGGCTGATGTGCTGTTCCTTTCTTCATGGACGTGCTAAGGATAAGTGCTTAAAATAGGGCTCTGTGCTGTCCTTTGCGTATTCCTTTGACTTGTTGAATACTCTTTCTTCTCACGGATACTCTTTAACCTTTCTTGCTGATACTCTTTCATCTGCTTTTCTGTTTTTTACCATTTACTCAATAGTAAAGATAAACTTTCATCCTGAAAACATTTTTTTACAAAATTTCCAGCATTTCCTTCCACCACTGCTCATCTGGTATCATTGTTCTCCTGAGTTTCCTTAAAGTTTCATCTGCTTCAGTAAGTTTATAAAAAGTGGGCTCGTTCGGAAATAGATACTTTAGTTCATGCTCCAGATGAAATAGATTCCTCACTTTTTCATAAATACTTTTCCCGGTTGGTAATACAGGTTCTGACGAGCTAGTAGAACCTATAGCTGTATTTTTAGCATGAGCTTTTATTCTTTTCTCATATGTTTCCAAGTCTACTATTTGATCCTCTGTGAGCATGGGACTTGGCAATTCACTGTCCAGCAAAGCTTGAAACTTCTCTCTGAAAACGTTGATGTCGACCAAAATGTCAGTACACTTTCTTTCTAGATTTTGCATGAAAGTCCTCTTGGTGAAAACTCTCTTTGCTTCCAAAACTACACCTGTTCTGTCATCAATTCCTAACAATGCAAGCTGTTGTTTTGTTCTGGAGTTCAAAAATTGAATGATCTGCTGGGCCTGCTACGGCTTGCCCCTTAATTCATGTCTAGTTTTATTTATTTCTTCTTGTGCTATCTTGACTAATTCATTTTGCTCAAAAATAGCTTGAATGGAAGGCCAAATATCTCTTATTAATTCAATGATGTTGCTCCAAAGAATATCATTTATTTCGTTCAGAGGCTTTTCCAGTGAAAGATCTTTTTGCAAAGCCTCAACCAATTTCTCCAATCTTTTTATTTCCCTAAGGTTGTCCGCAGCTGTCTTTTTGGATGTGTCATATTTTCCCTCTAATTTTGTTAATTGTAATTTTGTTTCTTGGAGTTCTGTGACCTTTAGCTGCAAACTTTCCATTTGTTTAATTAAATCCTCAGAATTCAAATTAGAAATGTTCACCTGAGATGGTTGTTCCTGCTGTCCTGTAGTTGTAGTACCTGTTGTTGAAGTCTCATTGATACTGCTTCCGCAATGCTTCAACTCCTTCGTTTATTTAGTCGCTCTCGTCAAATTACAACGAGATGCATCATTTCTTCCTGTGAATTTCCTTTTATAACTTCCTGGGTCTGAGGGTGCCTCGAGGCTGGTAGTTTTAGCTGTTTTCTGAGTGCATCTATATCATCCTCTTTATTTTTTACCAATGCCTCAATACCTTTAATATCTTTGGGATTGTGACCCAAACCAATGATTATCTCTTCTAGAGACTTTATTCTATTATCCTTGGCCTGTGAGGAGGCCTTCTCAATCTTCAATTGTGCAGTAGTGTTATTCAAGGAATCTTGCAGCGTTAAAGCTGCCATGGCTTTGTTGGTGAGAGTAGAATAAACCATTTCCCCTGTTTGTCTATGAAGCTCTATCTGATCCAAGGGATGGATATCTTTTGCTAAAACTTCAAAATTTGTTCTGAGGTAATCTGTTGCTGAAGTTGGCTTTGGCACCTTTGCTTTGAAGTGGCTCATTTGCATTTTACCTTGTGAAAGATCAAATGCTGACATCAACCTTTGCTGATTGTGAGGATCCATCTTCATATACTGATCGTAGACCTTCATTTTCAATGGTTCATTCTTTGTTTTGATATTAATGAAGGTTTTCTTAATGTCTCCAGTATCTGTCTTTGGTGGTCTGAAAGAAGATACTTCAGTGCTCAACTGCTTTTGTATCCCTTTCTGGCTTATGTTTGTTTCACTTGTTGTACCTGTTTGCTGACTATCTTCCCTACCATCATCAAATACTTCATCTATAATCTCTACATCTGGAGGTGGATCAGATTTGTGTTTTTTAGCTTGATAAACTTGTGGGGCTCCTTTTGAAGGTGTGGTATCTGGAGCTAGCCTCTTTTTCCCTATTTCCACATTCAGTGGAGTTTGCATCTCTGGAACTTGGATTTGCTTTGCTGGTGTTTGAGAAGCCTGAGATTGTTCTGGTGCTTTGGAACTCTGTGATTTTTCTGCCATGAGCAGGGTTTCAATGACCTGAACTATAGGTTCTTTTCCTTTACCCTTGGGTTCTGATGCTACTGATGGACTATCTTCCTGTAGATCTTGTTGTAGAGTGGCTGCTGAAGATGTGCCAATGTAGGGTACCTGCATTTGATCATATGTTTCTAGGTCAAGTTTCTTCTCAACATCTTTCATAAGTTTATTCAATTTGTCAGCTCCACTTCCCTCTTCAACAAGTGTTCCTTTAACCCATTCATCTTGATTTGCATACTGTTCTATGTCAGGAATTCTGTGATGTACATAAGGAGATGACTTATTTTTTAACCTTATTTCACAAATGAAACCAAAGGGGTCATAAGGGACCCAACGGAAAGATGTCTGGAATTTTCTCTCTAATAAAAGTTCTGCTTCTCTCTCAGCTTCTCTAGAATTGCAAATGAAAGGACCGAACTGGCTTTTGATCCTTAACTGTGCTTTCTTCTTTACATTGCAGAAATGGATTACATCTGAGTTATTCATCTGTCTAAAGTATTCCAAAGCAAAAATTCTCATTGGTACATATCCGGGTAACTTGAATGGATGTAATTCACATCCATAAATCCTGATAACTGTATGGTTTTGGTACAAGTACCAATCCCCAACTTTGTAACTTTTTGACAATTGCAGGGTCTTTCTTATCTCAGTACTAAGCCTGGGGGGAGAAACTCCTGTTAACAAGGTTGTAGCAGGATGTACAAATTGATCAATGAATTCTGAATAAGAGTAGGGAGAATCAGAGGACAAATGAATGATGGGGGACCAAAAAATAACAGACCTGGGATTGCCCTTAGGATCAAGTTTCTGAACAGGGAAAGGGAATCTGTCTGAGTGATAGAAAATTATGAGATGATAGATAACTGAGGAGTACTTGAAAACCTTTTCAGTATCTAGCCTTAAAAATTGATCATGGATTTTGTTGGCAATGAAGGAAGCATAATCATACTTAATCTCAGGAGGCTGCCCAGGGGTAAAGATAGATAGCAGAACCAGAGTTATCTCATCTACATACTCACTGGTCTTGAATCCTAAGACAAAGGATATTACATTCACAATAAGCCTTCCCAATTTATTGAAAAAGTAAAAACCATAGGGGGGAGTTCCTTTTGGCTGATGCTCAGGTAACATGAAATACTGACACATTGCTTTTAATTTCTCTGGGGTTAACTGTCTGGTTTTCTCAATCAACCCTTCCATGGACAAAGGTGCTAATTCTTGTTCTGGCTCAAAGTGTAACATAGCATTGATAGCCTGAGGTGTGATAGGGAACAGAACACTTTGATCAGGAGTTAATACAGCTCTTTGTGCGGGATCATAATTTGCATGACAGTAATGAATGATTTCAGGGAAAACGTGGACTGTAGGAATAAAATACCTTGGGAGATTGGATTCCCACAACCCTATAAGATCTTGCCCCTTTAAGTGTTCGTCTCTGCAGCGACAGAAACTCAAACGGGGACTTTCATCAAAATGCAGGTCTTTAATTTGGAAATATTCATCTATTAGAGGTAAATAGTCTAATTCCCGGTGAGGAGCATTCAATGGAGTGATATTTAAAGCTGTCGGGGCCTCCATTTTGGTTCTTGTGGATTCAAAATGGAGGTTTTCGTTTTTTTCTTGCAGACCGGGCGGGATATCTGACAAAAGAGGAAATTGGAACAATTCGCAGGTTTGGGAAGCAAATTCACAGGTTTTAAATCTTCAATGAGGACTCAGAGAGGATTTTTAACCACTTTTTCAGAGAAAAACAAAGGAAACTAAGCTTGACTTGCAGTCGGGGCGCGAAATGATAAATACCTATTTTTAGATGGAAACTGGTTCTTTAACAGGTAATGAGCAATGGCGGGGACATTCTTCAACATGGGCGCAGCGGAATTTCGGAGTAAATTGGTGTATTTGCAGTGAAATTTGAAAATTGCAGCGGGAGCTCTGTCTCTTTCAGAAACTAAAAATAACCGAAAAAACACGAAAATGGCTTATTTACAAGTCAAAAGGGTTTTTGTCTTTTTCGAGGTGATGACGTCATTTGACGTACGGGGTGACGTAGGGAAGTGGGGCCGGCGGTATGCGGTAAGCGGTAAGCGGTGAGCCCGCACCGCTTATGAACGAAGGCGGTAAAGGACGCGGGGGGAGCGATTCCATAGTTTTAACGCCACGTGGAATGCTGACTTTTCAAAAACCGCCCATCCCCCGCTGGTTAACATGCTGGCAAGGGATGGGCAGCGGGATCGATGATCACCGTTGATCAACGAACGGATGATCCAACGGCTGAAAGGGATGGGGACTTGTGCGATTTCAAAGGTGGGCCCGTCAAGGTTTAAAAAGGTTTTAATGTGAAATCTAATCACCCCGGGGACAAGTTAATAGGCGGAAATGGTTGTTAATTAGTCCAAATGATTAATTAACCCCGTGAAATTATGAAATGGATTGCGGCGGAGCTTGGCCAGGTGGAATGCCACGTGGAATGCTGACGGTGGCATAGACTTTCGCAAAGTTTATTGATATGTTTTAGTATTAAACATACTTGTCGTATGTCTAAAGTTTTTTGTATATATTTTTATTATATGATGAATGAATTAATATAATTAATTCATCATAGGGGCGGAATTTATATATAAGGCTATAGTTTTAACCAAAGGGCTTATAAAGCGGGGTGTTTAGTTTAAATGTGTGGGAATATATACTTTGGTAAAACATTATAATAAAGGGTTTTGGGGATATTTATTAGAAAAGGGAGTTATATACTTAGGAAAAGGGATTTTACTAGGGATTTAATATAGTAAAATCAAATGTTAATATGAAAAAGGACAAGGAAAATCAAAACATCTTTGTACATCTAAGAAAGTGATAACTTATTAAGTAAATTGCAACATTTTATCTTCAACACTTAAACTTAGAATAACAAGTTGTTTTGAGGAATTTTATGGAATATTGCATCAGTTTCCTAAGTAAAATAGGATTTCACTTAGGAAAAAATTAAAGATGGAAGATAATCAATGATGGATTATTTCAAGTGCTTAGGTCTTTTGATCATTAGGCCGAGGGTCCGGTCCCTCCAGAAGTCAAGGAAATGCCTTGAGCCCCTTTGATCTCCAATTACCTTAGTACTTTTGGGGAAATTAGTAAAACTCTTGAAGGGGAAAAATGATGGGGGAGGTTAATGAATTTGACTTTGCTTGCTGTGATTTTCCAGTGTATTTTCTGCTTCAGTACTTTTGATGAAAGTAAATGATTAACTAACATGTAGCAACACCATTCATCAGATAACACTTTGCAGCACCATCTACCTACCCTATCTACTTAACACTACCATTTTGTCTTCTTTATTAGGGTGCATTTAGACTTGCAAACCCCGATCAATCTTTTCTTTTTACATGATGAATCTATCTATTTCTACCCTTATTACATCCAAGGGCTCAGATTAAACTGTTGAGCACCTTTTATTCACTCTACCTAGCTACTTATCTGCCAAGATTAAACCGTTTGGCTAGATATTTATTCTCTAATCTATAACATGAAATTGAAATATGACTAAGCCAAGTTTAAACAGTTTGACTTATTCATAAATTGTGGCAAAAGTTTCACAAGTTGCACACAATTGATTTATTACAACAGAGTAAAAAGTAGTGGCATTTGGATTTGCACACTTTCCTTGGTCTATTTTTTTGCTTGGGGTTCATTTCTTTCTCTTTTTGACCATTTTTATTCTTTTTACCCTTTGATCTTTCTTTTAGGGTATACCCTCTTTACATTTTTTAAATTTTTTGATTTTTTTGGTTTTCAAGAATATGGAACACCTTTGCTCAAGTAAGAAGGTTTAAACATATTCCATACTTCCATCAAGACAATCATGAAAGATGAAACCTATTGATATAGGAGGCTAACAGAAACAATGGATATAAATAGTTGGGACAGAGGGGAATAGGAGAAGGACTGTGATATGATAGCGTGACAATGAGGAAAGGGAGAATATGGTGGTCAATGGCAAGAGTATAGCACCAACCAAATTTTAAAACTTTTATTTCAAACCCCAAGGAGCGATTTTGGTAAAATAAATAAGGTTTATGTTTCACCAACCCAATTCTCCAAACAAATCTCTGAAACCACACCAAATACCAGCAAGAGTAACTGTGTAAACTTACTTGAGCAAAGGTGTTGAAGTCGTTTTAAAAAATTGATGAAGCGGTGGTAAATTTTGGCTTGGAGGCTCTGTGCGCCGTGCACAAACCCAGTGCACCGTGTTGTGTGGGTGCGCCGCGCCCGTTGAAAATTTCACAGTAGACTTCGGCTCTATGCGCCACGTGGCCTCTGTGCGCCGCGCCTTCCACTAGTGCGTCGCGCGCACAAACTCAACACACAGTCGGCCTTTAACACACAGTTTCGCTCCTCCAACTTCCACTCGACTTCTCTCTTGGATTTTTTGATATCTCTTGATGCAAATGGATTAAAAAATATGAGAAATATATTATATAGACATAGATTTAATTTTTGTTTCTCAAAGACCCACTTTGTAATGTTTTTGGCTTTGGCACTTTTGCATTTAATATAACTCTGTCTTTTTGTTTCCTCACTGATTTTCTAAGCTTGAATGATGAAATTGTTCTTGATTTTTTGCAAGGGTGGTGGCATTTGGACTTCAGCAAAGGATGACCAGAGTCTGCATTTGAAGTACTTCATGGCGAAAAATTTTAAAATACATATTTATTACAAACAATAAATTTGACAATTTCTTCCTCAAAACAGAGTTTTGAAGAAGAAATATCCTCGAGCATTATTGATGATGAACATCCTGTAATGAAAACTTATTGAAGACATCCTCATGTCCTGCGGGCATTATTTAACATTTCTGAAGACCAAACCCTAGACCTAGAAAGTGAAATGACTCTTTTTTTTTTACCAAAATAGCACCTATGACTATAGATGACATGAAATCAACTTTGATGAACTTTGACAAATTTTGACCAAACCCAGCAGGTACAAACATGAGGGAAACTCGTGAAGAGACCCTTTCGTCAGATAATGGCATGCCCCTAACGGAATGCAGATGAATGAGCAGAATGAGACACCTAAAAATGAAATGCAATAAGAGAAATGATCTCTGACGGAGGGATGTAAAGACCGACTCTAACAACGGTAACACTGGCTGTGTATTTCCCACCATCCCTAATGGCGAGAGACCAGTCACGAAATAAAGATCCTGGACTGTCAGCTCAATCCTGTGCCCATGCACTATAAACACCTCATGGTCTGGATCCCAGTAACTGATAATCCGAGCCAACAAAGGCTCACTAGCCCTCATCACAGGGTTCTCCACAAATTTCAGAACCCCAAACCTAGAAAATGCATGACGGACACCCTGATTTGCTTGGATTTCCATCCGTCATGTGCCTAGGTCTCTCTCTCTCCACTTGATTCGTATATCTTCCATATCTGCACAAAACCACCATCTTTGTCAGTCTATAGATAAACAAAACTACATTTCTGCCCATAACAACACTAAAACCACACCCATCTAACAGGTCGCACTTTTTGGCCAAATCCTGGGCCAAGTCACACTTTTCAGGCCAAAACCTGCATCCCAGGTCGCAGTTTTTGCCCCAAAAAGTGTGACCTGACCGTAATGATGAAGTAGGACCAGTTACTGAGATTTAAAACCCTAATCTGAACTTTTAATCCATCAAAAACAAAGAGTAGGATTAGGCCTCTTACCTGCAACTGACGGATCATGATTCCAATGGTCGGTTTGTCTGCTACGATCGCCACAATATTTAGGGCCTTCTCTCCTCTCCACATTCACCACAGCTACACAAGAAAATGAATGATTTTGGAGGGAAAATGTCTTATTAGAAGAAAACCCCCTATTTTTTCTTTCGTCCGCTGTGACCAAACCGTAGCCCCGTTTGACACACCGTCTGCACCGTTGGAAAGATGTCACCGAGCACTCCCATGGGTATCTATTAGTTTTTCATGTTTGGATACTTCACTAGGATGAATTTTGTCCATGAAGGGTCCCTTCATCTCTCCTTCCAATCGGAATTCTTCACTTAAAATGCTTGTACTTGGGGCACCACTTTACCTCTTTACTTGGCTTTGTTCGTGTAGATTTTTGTCATGAGATACCATCTTGTACTCATGTTTTTATGGTCCCCCATTAGACCTTCTCTGTGTGGCAGCACCATCGAGTTGCCCTTGTTTAGAGCATCTGAGTTGAGTCATCATCACATTCATGGAGTCTATCCCGAGTCCCTTTGTACCCCGCTATAGTCCTCCATCCTTCATTGCTTGGTTCCTCTCTCGTGTCGCACATTATGGCCTTCAGTACCATTGTCCCCTATCCCTTAGTTGTGTCAGTCGCTGCCAAGCCATTCATGCCCTTTATGCTCTAACAAGGGAAGTCGTCCATCCACTACTTAGTATCCCTCATTTCATCATCATTAGTGTCTGTCTGTTCGTCGCTCCACTATGTTCTCTCGCGCCTTAGTTAGGGACCCCTTATTACCTCACCTATGGCAGACCTCCTTCTGTCGACACTAGCTCATTTACTCTAGAAGCTAGGTCTAGAGGGAAGTGTACCTTGGTTCGAGCTCCTATCCACATGATCGCGATCCGTACACTTGATGGTCCAGTGATGCAGCAGCAGCTATTTGTGATTCTCGGGTGTGTGTGAGATGTCTCAACCCTCATGAGGAGGTGGCCCTGCAGGTAGCCCCCCACATGCCCAGATGACTTCTTCATTTCAGCCTTTGATCCAGCTCCTTACATTTGATGTTTTTGGCCTTAGCCACTTGCAGTGCCTCTTCGATGTGCATGTATCAGTCAGATTTTGCGAGCCCTTCCCCGTGTGTAGGGGGAATTTGGGCGTATTTGTATCTCATGTACTAAAATATTATTGTATAAGTCCCGACGGTTATTCCAGGAACAACATGTATGTGGGATCCATCATTCTATTTTTCTGGCTCTTATTTATGCCAGCATATTCTTCATGGTTTGGTCCCTTTTTTACTAGACTTCCTATTCTTTGTACTTTGTCTCGGTGGGCATAGGTATGCCTCCCCCGCCACCTTTAGCATAGGTACCACTTCATAAACTAGAGACTTGTTGCACCTATAAGTCTCGTCTCCTCAGGGTCTAGTCCTTTAGCACATTAGACTACCTTACATCTCTCTCTCTCTCTTCCCTCTTGATGTCTACTGATTGTGTTCTTACAACGTACTTCGGTCATACGATTGGCTCCTAACACTAGTACATTGGGGGGCAATCTGTTACACCATTTTTTGATCATCTAACCTATTATTATTAGATGAACCCAAGTACACCATGTAATACTAATTTTACCCTAAGTAAAATTGCTTTCACCATGTGAAATAACTTATTTGTTTATATTTCCCGGTCATATTTAACCCAAAACAAGGAAATTAATTAAATAAATCCTTATTTATTTAATTGTTTCCTAAGAATAAGTTATTTAAATCATTATTTAAATAATATTCTTAGTTAAATTTGACTAAATCATCCATAAATAATTAAATAAACCCTTATTTATTTAATTATATTCCCATCATTTCCCTAAAAATGATAAATAAATCATTTATTTATTTATTATTTATAAATAAAGGAATTGACCCAAGTCAAAAATCCTTTTCCCTCCAACAAATATAATAAAATATTCCTAAAGGGTGGTTGTAGAATTCGATTAATAATATTTTATTCATGCACCGAGTTCTAGACTGCCCTAATATTTTGTTATAAATAGAAGGGTTTTCCCCTTTCATTAGTCACCTCCATTGCATTAGATCACTCTGGATCTATACTAGGTCACATTCTTAATTTTTTCCTTGTGAGCTCACATTGAGTTCTATGTTTGTCTGGGTTTTCTACAACAACAAGAGAGAGGAATTTTAGATCTGAAACGCTGAGGAATTTCAAGAACCCATCCCATTGAGGAGAACTGGAAAACACCTTTCTTGTTTTCCTCTCTGGTGCCCCCTTTTTAATATAATATAAAAATTCTTTCAAATACATTGTTCTTGTCTTGTCTATTGGATGCATGGATCCACATTTTAATTTATCTGCTTAATGTCTTTTATGCTTAGATCTAGATTTATGCAACATTGTTTGGATCACCTAATTGCAGATTTAAAGATATTTGGCAGCCATAATCGATGTTAGAGCTATTTTTTATGCGTAGCTAAAGTGATCTTTTATGACGAAAGATTCATACTAAAAAAAACAAAATTCACTCATCCTAAGGGGTCGAATCCATGAGGTGAGAAAGAGATCCACAAAATTCTGAACTGAAAGTTGAAGTGTAGGATGGTCCAAGTGACTCACTCCTAATTAAATTCAAACTGATTCATTTGACTTAAGGATAAATTTTACCTAATGAATCTACCCCTAGGTAACTTATCCACAACATAATTAAAATTACCATGCTCAATGACATATGTAATAAGATGAATTTCTGAGATAAAGTAAAAAATTACAGTGAAAAACCATAAATATCAGCAAATGGTTATATGCACCATTTTTCTATCATATGCGCCCTCACTATGTCATATGCGCCCTCCCTATTCAAGGCTGATTTTTACTGACTTTTAGGTGTCCAAATCAGGCCCAAGATGGTTTGTTGGAAATCCCTTCAAGTATTATTTCTGTATATGCCTCTAGTTTTCAAAATGAAGCTAATTTGACCCCTCAAATTATCATTCTCCCAAGACTTCTTGGTGCGCAACACCTAGGCCAAAATATGGGCAAAAAAGTGATTTTTAGCTAGTTTTTTTCCCTTTTCACCTATCAAATCTATAAATCAAAGCTGAAAAAGTGGTTTTCTAGAATGAATTTGTCCTTAGGAATCCATTGGTTGTATCCTTTTCCTCAAAAAGTGCCCCAAACATTTGTGAAATGCCTAGGGTGTTGCACATATGACCTAATTTCTAATATGTGTTTGTTCAGAAAAACTCAGAAAAACACATATTTTGCAAAAATGTTTTAGAATGCATCAAAATTGGTGGAGAGAGTGCTAGTGAGGTGGTTAGGATTGGATTGAAGCCTCTGCAAGTATTTCTGACTTTATTTTCTCCTCCAACATGGTCAATGCCTCAACCTTTGCATTAGCTTTTTTGAGCTTGGCCATTGCAATTTTCTCCTTTTGGGCATGATGTTTGACCTTCCTCCTTAGTAGGTCATTGTATTTGTTATCCTTTTCCAAACGTTTCTCCAAATGTTGATTGGCTCTATCAAGCCATGACTCCCTATTTTCATTGATCACCACTGCAAGTTGCTCATTTAGGGATAGATGATCAACAATATGAGCCTCTCTTTGTCTTTCTAGAGCTAGAGCTCTTTTCAGCCCTCTAGTTCTAGGTTTGCCTCTTGTTGGTGTCTCGTGATTTAGTAGATTGGTAGACCAAATGCACAAGGTAACATCAGACTAGTCTTTGGAGTCCTAAGACCTAGCCTTCCTGGACTCAGAGAGAGCTCTCTCTATTATGCATGAAGGATGTGAACTTGTTCACTTTAGATGGTTGATTTTAGGCTAGTTGTTAAGTGTAAGGTTTGCTTGTTTGTTTGATTGGGTAAGATGATCGAGTAGGATAGGTGGAATGAGAGGTTGTCAAACATTAGGCTATGGAGTCTATGAAGTCATTGATATCGCAATAGTGAATTAGGGTACATCATAGGGAAAATCTAGTGTAGTCAATGGATCTTTAAAGTTTATGTGTGAAGTGAAATGGACCTTAATTTTGTGAAACAAGGTAGGTAAAAGGGC
The DNA here is from genome assembly GCA_034641835.2 of Pinus albicaulis. NCBI lineage: Eukaryota > Viridiplantae > Streptophyta > Pinopsida > Pinales > Pinaceae > Pinus > Pinus albicaulis. The sequence continues at coordinate 54,121 of JAXQQM020079102.1, forward strand.
AGTTAAGGATCCTTTGTCAAATACATATGAACAAGAAGGTATTAAATAATGATAAGAAAAATATACTAATCATGAGATAGGGAATACCATTTAATCAATGATAATACTTTTAAACAAATAAACATTCAAGATAAACAATCCAGTGGAACAAAGTGTTAGCCACCTATAAAATTTGTTATACCAAAAGGTGGCTAAATATGTTTTTGAGCCTTCAAGGAACAATTTTTCCCTATAAAAAATTGTTGGGTCTTGAAGACTCTTGAAGGCCTCATGCCTCTGTCCAGATCCTACAATGTTGTTTACCTTTCAAAAGACTCAGAAATCCTGCTGAGTTCCAAGCTAGATCACTTCTGCACAGGCCATTTTTTCCCTTCCCTCGCTTCAGAACTAACCTTCATTCGTTTCCCCTTTTTTCTCCATGAATTCCTCTATTTTTCATGAGTTCCCTTCTTCCATTCATGAAAATCCACCTTATTAAGGTTAAAGACTCATTCTTTAGCTTTTTCCCCTTTTTTTTCTATAACCCGCCATATATTATAAATATAACTTTATTATAAAGTTCATATCATATAAATTATGGCCCACCGCTTATCACGAATCGCAATATCGCATTATCGCATTTTCTATGGTGTGTTTCATTAACTCATCGCAAAAACTTGCGATGCGATCGTTCCGCCGGTTCGCATATCGCAAATCGCACGTTTAGTTGTTTAAACAGTTTGATCCATTGAAAATATTTGCGATGTGATCTGATCGCATCGCAAATATTTGCGATGTGACCGCTCCAATCGCATTTTTCCCCAGCGCTCATCGCAAAGCGCAATATCGCATTTTCTCTCCATCGCATAAATCAGCCATCGCAAATATTTGCGCTGCGATCCATCGCAGATCGCAATTTTCAGTTTTCCTCCAAAGAGCCATCGCAAATATTTGCGATGCGATCCATCGTAGTTTCCGCCCATCGCATAATCACAATATCGCATTTTCTCTCCGTCGCATAATCCTCCATCGCGTTTTCCACTTTTGCGATTTCCGATCAGTCCCACCGGGCCCACCGTACGATCTCCTCGCCATTCATATAAATACGCCTTTCCCCTTTGTAAAGCTGAAAAATGTCATATTTCGTTATTTATAAAGGTTTTTCCCACTAAATCCCTCCGCCGCATCTCCGACGTTGATCTGCGCCCCCGCTCCACGATCCAACGGTCCTCCACGCATTCTCCCGCCTGACCCCTTTATACGTCATTTCACTGTTTTTTCCACTGTTTCCACATAACCACCCCCGGTTTCTTCCGCACCACCTTTGGGTGAGTGGTGGTTTTTCCCCGTCGCCCACCGATTCCATACACCGCTCGATGCGTGTCCCTTGTACGATTTGAAAACCGCCAAGCAACCATCACCCCCCACGCATTATAATTCAGACCTGGACGCCCAGCGAAATTAATGACAGCCGTCTGATCTAAGACCGCCCATCCAACGGTGATCGCTCGCCTAACATGCCTAACCTTTAACCAAAGTGCCCGAGCGATAGCCAAGCTATTGTATAGCGGCAATCCCATCCCCGACCGTCGATCTCAGTGCGAATCGATGGCTCAGATTTAATCACCCTTCCACCATCTCTTTCAACCATTCTGAGATTAAATCCTGACCGTTAGATGATGCCATCCAACGGCCCTGCTTCCCCCCGCACACCCTTCGATGCAGATTGACCTATAAACGCAGGATTTTGTAACATTTGTTTGTTTTTACAAGGTTTAATGTTTTTTTTCCGCTTGAAAGGAAGAAAGTTCGTAGGACGAGGATGACGATCCTCCGCCTTTCGAATACATTAGAGAAATCGTCCACAGGGTATGGATTCATGTTCTTCATCAAAGGTTTCATGAGCCTTTGGTGTCGTCTGCCCCTGCTAAAACCTAAAAACATCAAATGAAGCATAGAGAAAGAGTATCAGTTGCAGAAGACTAGAAATTTGCCAAAACAGCAGATCAGTGGACAGATTTGTGGGGATTAAGGCTAAGACAGTTATCAAATGCCTAAATCCCTAGATCTAAAACACAGATTAAAGGAAAACCTAAAAGTGTTTATCAGACAGAATTCCTCCATCGCCATATCTGAGGCAAATTGATTCCTCAACCACCACAGCGACACCTGTGCCTCAAAGGATTCAATCAGGAGCCGAATTTATTGATCAGGATCAGATTTTTGCCTCGACACAGCCAAAGAAGTCACTTTCTCCCAGGGCCTTTAATGAAAAGAATATCTGCAGAGTTACTTTGGACTACCTGTGCCTCAAAGGTCAAAAAATACTCCTACCCAGCTTAAATCATAAGTGTGAATCAATTAATACGGTGAACACCTCTTTTGTTTCTTCATTGAGCATCTCAAGGGCCAATGGGCCATTTAAATCCCGTGTTAATTGTAATTGAGATCTTTTTCAGATCTCACCTCCTCATCTTTCTATATATACCACAACAGAAGATGAGTGAGTGTTGTTGGTTGTTGGTTGCTGTTTGATCACAAGTTGTAACATTGAAACTCTTTGAAATAAATATACAAGTCTGTTGAAGTTGAAAACAAATTGAAGTCTTGGATGTCTTGATGATGCTGTTGCATGCCCGTTCCTGAGAAGGCTCTATCATTGGATTCATGAGCTTGGTTGTTGGTGAATTATTCTAAATGTTTAATGTTTTATCCTATTTTCATTATGTTTCATAATCTCTTACTACAGTAGGCTGAAAGTTTTAGGCTAAGAAATGACTCCTGGAAGCACCTTAGACCTGTTCGCCCTTCACTGTTTTATGTTTTCTTCTGCTGAAGTATTTTAGAGGCTTTAAACCTTCTCTTTAGTCTTCATGCTTGTTTATTTCCTTGATAGCTCAAATAGTTGGTTTCAACATGATTTATGGTTCTCCCTGCTTGTCTGCCATCACTTGAAAGCTGTTATTGAAGTCTCCCTTTGAAGTACCATTGTCTTAAGTTAATCAAAGAGGTCAGTTTTGATCTTACCCTTTGCCCCTGCTTGAACAATTGTTTTGAAGGTCTTTATAGTTGCAAGCATAGATGTTATTTAGGTGTTCCCTCTTCTATGAATGCATTTATCAGTGAATCTTTTATGTTTTCTAAGTCCTTTAAAATAAAATCTTTGAGGAAATAGGGAGTTCCCTGAATATTAGATTTCATTTTAAAAGTTGTTTTGAAGTCATTATTTGCTTAAAGAATGTTTGTGGAATTTATGGTTAACCCTGTCTATCAAATATCTCTTTATTGTTAAGTTATGTTTTCAAGTTCCCTTTGTTGAGAATTAAGCTTCTCTTTCCAAAACATTAATGTCCATCTCATTCCAAAACAAAGGATCCTGTGGCCAAGTTAGATTTGCCCTTTGATATCCCATATCCCCTTGAGGAGTTTGTCATGACCTTATTTTGACTCCATTGCCCAATGAACTAGATATTTCCTCTTTCTGTCTATTTTTCCTAGACCTTTCATATTCTGCTGTATCAACTCAACCCAACCAAACAAACATCTGCACTTAATAACTAATCTAAAATCCATAACCAAATCAAACAAGATAAACCTTTGCAAACAAATATTTGAGAGATCCCTCTCTGAGAACAGGAGGACTAGATCCTGGAACTCTAAAGATTGGTTCTGATGTTGCCTTGTCTTTTGATTTTCCAAACTATCAAAACACGGGACACCAACATAATGGCGATCACAGTGGGACCACTGAGTTCATAGTTTCCTAGAAAGCTCTCATAGACTCATTAGTCTTTCAAACAACCATAGAAACTTAGAAAAACCCAAAAATATTTTAGTTTGGCTTCATAATAAACATGGTGGTGGAACTGTTAGGTCCCTATATCACTAGTATAAGTCCCTTATTATTGTTAGTACGCTTGTATTGTTATTATTGTACTTACCATAACCCCATTTTATTATTATTGTGCCCTTAAATTATTATTGTTGGGTAAACTAGGATTACATTGTGGCCACTAGAGGATTACATTATGGCCCCATGGACTCCTATATATGAAAGGTTTTTACAAATTGTATCATCCAAATTGTGCATTTATGTAATGTGTGGAGGTTTCCCCCTCGAAGTGGCTTATTTCTAAGTGGTTGATATCTCTTTTCTTCTATTTTTTAGAAGTGGATTACACAACATTTGGTATCGAGACTTTGGATTCTGAGGTTTCATTGCCTCCAAGCAGTCCATAAATGGCATTTGCTATAACTTTTCTGCGAAGGTTCGAGAAGCTACCAAATTTTTAAGACAAAGCCGAAATCTTGAGGAAATAATATACAAATTTCAGAGCTTAGTTCACAATATTTTCGGAGATATCATCTGTGGAAGTTAGGTCTGTTTTCAAGCTCCTAAATAGGTCATCGTGGCAGTTTCGCTATAAATATTTTTCTACGAAGGGTCAGAATCTAAAATTCATATGGTGTGAAGCTGAAATACTGGGGAAATTCGTCAAAAAATTTTAGAGCTTGGTTTGCAATATTTTTGGAGAGATGATTTGTGGAAGGGAGTGTTTTTTCAAGCTCCTGAATTTCATCTCAAAGAGGTGATCGTGGAAAAAGTTCAATAACTCTCTCTCTAAGGATCGGATTGGAGTTCCGTAAAAAGTGGTCACAAGTACACAGACTGTAGTTTCTTGGCTATCAATTTCAGAGATAAAGGACGAAAAAGTGACACGTGGCAAGTCGTACAAGTTCGCTCTACTGAACCAGTCCAGAATTAGGTCATTGTGGAGATTGGACACAAATTTGTCTTGGGGAATCCAAATTAGGTCAGACCTGTGGCATTTGAAAGAAGCTTCATAGGGCTAATACAGGGCTGAATTTAGATATCTAATATTTTCAATTACATAGATAATTCAATTTCAATATTGAGCTCCTCAAAGCAAGTAAAAGGTGTGTATTTGTTTTTCCGAATTGCATAAGTCTTGTTTGAAGAATCAAGTTGAATTGATTCCAAGGGCATCTTGTAGAATAGATATAAATATTGGATTCTAAAATTTCCCCTAGAAAGAATTCAACACCCATTAAGCCTTTAGAAATCTCTACTATGACTCATGAACACGAAGAATGGCAACATGACATATCAAAATTACAAGAGCAAGTGCAACAAATTTCGCTCTCGCAAAGAGCAAAAAAAAATGACATGGAAGTTTTGAAGAAAGGCGTGGAAACTAAGATGGATGGTTTAAAGAAAGGCGTGGAATATAAGATAGATGACATGGAAGCTGGCATGGAAGCTAAGATGGATGACATGAAAGACAACATGGAAAACAACATGAAAAACATGAAGAATGATCTAAAAGCAGACATCGAAGATTTGACCAAGTTGATACAAGAAATATTTCTTACTGGTGAAAATATGGTAGAAGAACCTCATGATGAGAACAAAATAAATGTTAATCGTGATTTCATAAACTCTAATGTTGGATGGAAGAACCACCATATTCCAAGGATGGATATGAGGAAGTTTGATGGCAAGGATCCCGTAACATGGATACTACAGATGGAGCAATATTTTGATCTTAATAATGTGCAAAACACACAAAATGTACGCATTGCAACTTTACATTAGAACAAAATACATTTGTGATATTGATGACATCATAAAATTATCACTTGGTCAATTTTTACGGAGGTATTAGCACATTATGAGGATACGAAGAGCAACACCTTCTTTAGCTAATTGATAAATCTCAAACAAAAGGGTTTAGTGGGGCAGCACATTGAGGACTTCCAAAAATTGAATATAAGGGTAACTGATATTCTAGAGGAACATAGGATTGATGTCTTCATAGGGACTTTAAAGGATAACATCCAACATGAAGTTCGCGTTTGGGAACCTGATTCATTGGAGAAGGCATTCAGGTTGGCAAGAAAAATTGAATGTAAAATTATGGCGACAAGGAAGCCTACCACTCACATCTTTAAAGATGAAAGTGTTGCTACTCCTTGACTTCCACAACCTACAAGGTTGACACCACAACAATTGGAAGAAAAGAGAGAAAAAGGGCTTTTCTACAGTTGTGATAGCAAATACACTAAAGGTCATAAGTGTGCTGAGAAGAAATTATTTTACATAGATTGTGAAGAGGAGGAAGAAAATGAACAAGAAGAGGATATACACCAGGAACCAACCCTAGAAGAGGAAGAAATGAGTCCGACCATATCGTGTAATGCATTGGTAGGAATTAACACTCCTCAAAATATCAATATAGAAGGACATATCAAGAAGAAAAAGGTAATAGTGTTGATTGATTCAGGTGGCACCCATAATTTTATTCATTGTAAGGTAGTCAAGGAATTGAATTGTTTCCTATACCCAGCACCAGAATGTCAAGTGATGGTTGCAAATGGAGGAACTATAAATTGCTCTAGAAAATGCCATAATATCAAGCTAACCATGAGGGAATATGCTTGACTAGTCAATGCTTTCCATTCCTATGAGGAGAGTCTTTGATGTTGTACTAGGAGTACAATGGTTACAATCTTGGGGGACAATAGCTTTTAATTTTCAAGAAATTTTCTGGAAAGAATTTTCGAAAGGAAAGGAAATTGAATTACGAGGTATCGCAGGGAAGTTAGGAAAGATAATAATCTCTAATGTCATGGCAAAGCTTCTAAAGAAAGAACAAAGAGACGTAATTGCACAATTATGCTCACTAGAAATTCCAACATCAAAATCATCTGTTTCTCCAGATCTCCAAAAAGTCTTGGACAATCATTCCAAGGTGGTTGATACTCCCAAAGGACTCCCACCTATTCATGATCATGATATTGCTATTCATTTGATTCCGAGAAGTGTTCCTCCAAACATCAGGCCACATAGATATCGTTATGTCCAAAAGAGCGAAATTGAACGTATGATTGCATAAATTCTAGAGACTGGTATAATTCAACCTAGTCAAAGTTCTCTATGCTCCAATAGTATTGGTGTACAAGAAGGATGGATCTTGGCACATGTGTCCAGATTATAGGGAGCTCAATAAGCTCACCATTAAAGATAAATTTCCCATTCTTGTGATTGATGAATTATTGGATTAATTACATGGAGAAATTTATTTTACCAAGTTGGATCATCGTTCAGGATATCATCAAATTAGAATGAAGACTGAAGATATTCTGAAAACAACATTTCGAACTCATGAGGGTCATTTTGACTTTTTTTTCATGCCTTTTGGCCTTACTAATGCACCTTCTACATTTCAGGGGTTGATGAATTCAATTTTCAAACCCTTCCTTAGAAAATTTGTACTATTATTTTTTGATGATATACTAATCTACAACAGGTCTTGGAAGGATCATATTCAACATGTTGACAGGATGCTCAAACTATTGTAGGAGAAACAATTATATGCAAAAGCATCCAAATGTTTCTTTGGAGTACAAGAGGTGGAATATATGGGTCATATTGTATCTCACAAGGGTGTTAAGGTAGACCCAAACAAAATTAAAGCCAATAAAGAATGGAAAGTCACCACAACCATAAAGTAGTTGCGAGGATTTCTTGGGTTAACAGGGTATTATCGCAAGTTTGTTAAGAATTATGCGAGAATAGAGGCACCTCTAAAAACATTATTGAAGAAAGATGCATTTTCATGGACTCCTAAAGCAGCTAAGGCCTTTGAACATCTTAAAGAGGCAATGTGCCTAGCACCGGTCTTAGCTACGCCAGACTTCACAAAAACCTTTATTGTGGAATGTGATGCCTCAGGAAATGGAATTGGTGCAGTTTTAATGCAGGAAGGAAGACCCATTGCTTTTGAAAGTCGTCCAATCAAAGTAAAGTATTTACAAAAACCTATTTATGAGAAGGAAATGTTAGCAATACTGCATGCACTAAAGAAATGGCGAACTTACCTAATGGGAAGACACTTCAAGGTAAAAACTGGTCATGATAGTCTTAAACACTTTTTGGAACAAAGACTATCTTCAGAAGAGCAGCAAAAATGGGTCACAAAGATGTTGGGTTATGACTTTGAAATAATCTACAAAAGGGAAAGCTTAATGTTGTTGCAGATGCACTCTCAAGAAAGAATGAAGAGGTGGAAGCATTGCTTTGTGCCATTTCTATTATCCAACCAGATTGGATAACCGAAGCAAGAGATGAATGGAAGAAAGACAAAGATGTATGGACACTCATTCAAAAGTTGCAGCAAGATCCTAGTACATCTGATACATTTAGTTGGAAAAATGATTCCTTATGGTACAAAGATCGCTTATATCTTTGTAAGAATTCCCAACTAAAACAAAATATTCTTCTGGAATTGCACACTTCTCCTTTAGGAGGACACTCGGGATTTTAAAAAACTTACCACAGGGTGAAGAAAGAATTTTTTTGGGATGGCCTTAAATCTGATATTCAAAAGTTTGTGGCGGAATGTTTGGTTTGCCAGCAGAATAAAGTGGAAACAATTAAGACCACGGGACTTCTACAACCTTTATCCATTCCAAGTCAACGTTGGGAGGAGATTTCAATGGATTTTATCACAGGTTTACCTAAGTCCGAAGGAAAGAGTGTCATCATAGTGGTAGTTGATAGACTTACCAAGTATGCACACTTTTGTGCATTATCTCATCCATTTAAAGCAAGTACAGTTGCTACTACATTTATGGACAGAATTCAAAAGCTACACGGAAGCCCAAGGGTTATTGTGAGCGACAGAGATCCCATTTTTACTGGAAATTTTTGGACGGAGTTATTTTCTTGTTTGGGTACTCAATTGGCTCATAGCTCATCTTATCATCCTCAATCTGATGGTCAAACTGAGATAGTAAATAAATGTTTGGAAGGATATCTTCGTTGTTTTGTATCTGATAAACAAACACAATGGGTCAAGTGGTTACCTCTTGCTGAATGGTGGTATAACACTTCCTTCCATACTGCAGCAAAAATGACCCATTTATGGCACTTTATGGATATCATCCACCATCCATCACATCATCTTTAAGGGAAAATTCGAAGGTTCAAGCAGTGGAAGATCACATCGAGCATCAGCAAGAAGTTCTCCAACTCTTAAAGGATAACTTTAATTTGGCACAAAATCGAATGAAACAACAGGCAGATCAACATCGCAGCGAGAGAAGTTTTGATGTAGGAGATTGGGTATTTTTACGGCTACAACCATACAAACGAATGTCCCTCAAGCAAGCTAAGAAGGATAATAAATTATCACCAAAGTACTATGGTCCTTACAAGGTGTTGCAAAAGATTGGTACTATGGCATACAAATTGGAGCTTCCTGCTTCTTCACGAGTGCATCCAATTTTCCATGTTTCATGCTTAAAGAAGGTTATAGGTGAAAATCTTCCAGTTCAAACAATATTGCCCGAACTTGATGAGGAAGGAAAAATCATATTGGAACCTGAAGCAGTCACGGAAACAAGAACTCGACAGCTACGAAATCGATCAATTTCAGAGTATCTCATCAAGTGGAAGAACTTACCCACTGAAGATTCTACATGGGAGGATGAGAATTTTATACAGAAGCACCCAGAGCTACTCAAACATTGAGGACAACACTTTTTTGAAGGAGAGGGGCATGTTAGGTCCCTATATCACTAGTATAGTCCCTTATTATTGTTAGTGTAACCCCCTTATTGTTATTATTGTACCCTTGTAACCCCCATTTTATTATTATTGTGTCCTTAAATTATTATTGTTAGGTCGGCTAGGATTACATTGTGGCCCACTAGGATTACATTATGGCCCCATGGACTCCTATATATAGAAAGGAGGTTTTGTAAATTGTATCATCCAAGTATTACGCATTTATGTAATGTATTGGAGGTTGCCCCCTCGAAGTGGCTTATTTCTAAGGCGTTGATATCTCTTTTCTTCTATTTTTGAAGCTGGTTACACAACAGAACCATAAAAAATTTTGCCTTCACAAAAGCTAAAAATTTTCCACCTGGTGACTCCGCTAGCCTCCAGTAGGCATATTACCCTTCCAGTCTATGTAGACTCCCTTGGGAATGCATTGAGCAAACCCAATCATGCTGTCTGTGGACAAAAAATTTCAAAATCTTCCACCTGGCGACTCCAAAAACCCAAAAGACCTAATAACTCTACTGGCAGAAGACTCTGAACTGGTTAAAAAGATACAGTGACCTTAAATACAAAACTCAACCATTACAAGAACTAGACAATGAGCAATATTATAGACAAATTAATAAAGAAAAATTACTGATCATGATGGAGAAAATGATGTACATACTTGGGAAAAGATTTGAAAGGCGTGAGGCCAATTTAAATATTGATGATCTAGAGCAGCCCATACTCCTTTTCGAATCAAGAGAAAACCCAAAAACTAAAAAATAGGTATGATGAACAAGATTACAATGAGAGCAATGAAGAAGGTTGTCAGGAAACTCCTGATTGCCTACCTATTTCTTGTATTATGCCATTAAGAGAACTCCATAACCAGATTGCAAAAGCTCATAGTGAGCAGTGCCTTGAGGAAAACATAAGCCATTTTGAACCGACAAAATCTGAAATAGGAGAAGAGACAATACAACCAGGGTTTCTTCCTTTATGTATCGAATCATTTCATATTATTAAAAGACAATGGCATCTTCATAATATGCTTGAAACAACTCATGAACCTTATAGTCGAAGTGACTGCCATGAAAATCATGAGGTGTTGGTTGAAATTGAGATAGATCAGGAAAAGGAAGAGAATCCTCAAAATTCCCCTACGAGCACAATTAATCATTCCCTAGAAGAGGATCAAGAAGACATCCAGCCTCAAAACCAGTTAACACAAGAGGGAGAGGACTGTTGTTCTTCTGTCCAAAGCAAAGAGAACATTCCTTCTCTTTTTACAGAGGAAGAAATTGATCAAATATTAAATAAACAGTCAGCCCTAAATTCTTTATTAGAAAAAAAAACTCCCACTCATTTATCTACTAAATCTTGTTGTCTTGAAATAGAAAATAAACGTGTAGGTTAGCTAAAGGAACAAAATGATAACCCAATATGTTTGATTGGTAAAATTGTGTATACTAATGACTTTTCAACTTCTGATAAATCTAATGATGATGATGAGCTCCAAACAGAAACTGATCATGCCGGGAAACCAGCAGTAGATTGGTGTCATGAAATTCATTATCATCAACTTGAAAGCAACAATCAGACAGTCCAATTCATCAGGAATGATTTTCACATAATTGGGAATCAGCTATCTATTAGTTGTAATGTTGGGGTTGAGAAGAAAGAGCAATTTCTTGAACAGGATGCATATGAGGAGCCTCCTCCTGAAAGAGTTGAGGTAATAAAAGATACCCCTACTCAAGAACATGATGATCTCTTCACAGAGCACGGTCCACTGAATCAGAGCATACCAGGACTACAAGAGGACAACACTGCAATATATGATGAATCCTCTAGTTCAAATAATAATGAAGATGAGGAAGTTTTTCTTCCTCATAAGAATCTTTGCCTTAATCCAGTGGAGAAAGAAGAGATGATCTTGGTTGAAACATATCTTCCAAACACTCACAACCAGGTATTATTTCAATATACCTATGCTCATTTCTTGAAAATCTTTGAAGAAGGGATAAAGGTTATTAGGAGCAGTATATTACCAAAAGCAAGAGGATTATTTAGCACTGCTGCTAAAAAACAAAAAGAATGGGAGTGGCCCTGTCTGTCCAACCTGCCCAAGGAGAGGAAGAAGGACCAATCATGGAATCATTTGTTGGATTGGTTGTACTGGAAAATAGATTTCATCAGCTAAAACATGTAAATGTTCCAAGTTAGATTAGGTTAGATAGGAATGTCAATAAAGCTCAGTTCCGAGCATGTAGTTAGTTGTTTTTTTCTGCTTTGAAGAAAAATCAAGAATTCAAAAATACAAAAACAAAGAAAAGAAAAGAGGGCAGATTGTGAAAATAAGAAAGGCAAAGCCCCATGCCAAAAAAGAGAAACAAATCTGAAAGTGTGCAAGCTTAAATACCACTCCTGATAACCACACTTCTAGTTAGTCAAACAACCTAATCTTGACTAATTAGTTTTAAATTTTCTCCTGATAGGGTAGTGAATTTGGTTTGCCAAACTGTTTAATCTTGGCTTATCAGTAGATAGATTAGGATAGAAATTAAAAGGTTCAAACAAATTCAAAATCTAAACCAAAATCTCCAAAGAGAGATGACTCAAAAAATGTTTTATTTTTCAGAGTCATAAAAGAGAAAAACTGGTTCTAATTTGCCCAAAATCTGAATCAGTTATCAAGGAAGAGACAGCTCAAACAAAAGCAAAGACAGAGCTGTGAAGAGAAGAGAAGGCCATGATGAGAAACTTTTAGATCTTAAAACTTCCATTTTGATTTTAATTTTCTGCAAATAATAATATATGTGCAGCTTGTTTTTATGCCATAAATCACAGCAAGTTAAAAAGCTTAATCTTGACTTGACTGTTTTTGAATTTATGTTATAGAAATTAGAGAATGGAATTCTGTTGGACAGCTTAATCCCAACAGACAGTATATTAGGTAGAGAATCATATGGATCCAACTGTTTAATCTAGATCCATGAAGAAATAAGGAGTAGAGTTAGATTAGTTTTTATGCTTTCAAAAGAATAAAATTTTGTAAGAGAGTTTGCCAATCCAAGTGCACTCTAAAGAAGAGAAAATGTTAGATCAGTAGGATTGGGTAGGTAGAAAGAGTGTTGATAAGAGTTCCATTGTTTTCTAAAGATTGACAATTGGTTTCCAGAGCAAAGAAAGATCTTTCAAAGAAGAAGAAACAACCCAATGGATGAGGCAACTGATCAGCCTCCCAGAGAATACAAGTCTGCAGTTCTTGATGCCTTCAAAAGGACACCATCCCCAAGTGGAGCCACTGTTAGCCACCTATAAAATTTGTTATACCAAAAGGTGGCTAAATATGTTTTTGAGCCTTCAAGGAACAATTTTTACCTATAAAAAATTGTTGGCTCTTGAAGACTCTTGAAGGCCTCATGCCTCTGTTCAGATCCTACACTGTTGTTTACCTTTCAAAAGACTCAGAAATCCTGCTGAGTTCCAAGCCAGATCACTTCTGCAAAGGCCATTTTTTCCCTTCCCCCGCTTCAGAACTAACCTTCATTCGTTTCCCCTTTTTTCTCCATGAATTCCTCTATTTTTCATGAGTTCCCTTCTTCCATTCATGAAAATCCACTTTATTAAGGTTAAAGACTCATTCTTTAGCTTTTCCCCCTTTTTTTTCTATAACCCGCCATATATTATAAATATAAATTTATTATAAAGTTCATATCATATAAACTATGGCCCACCGCTTATCGCGAATCGCAATATCGCATTATCGCATTTTCTATGGTGCGTTTCATTAACTCATCGCAAAAACTTGCGATGCGATCGTTCCGCCTGATCGCATATCGCAAATCGCACGTTTAGTTGTTTAAACAGTTTGATCCATCACAAATATTTGCGATGCGACCACTCCAATCTCATTTTTCCCCAGTGCTCATCGCAAAGCGCAATATCGCATTTTCTCTCCGTCGCATAAATCAGCCATCGCAAATATTTGTGCTACGATCCATCGCAGATCGCAGATCGCAATTTTCAGCTTTCCTCCAAAGAGCCATCGCAAATATTTGCAATGCGATCCATCACAGTTTCCGCCCATCGCATAATCGCAATATCGCATTTTCTCTCTGTCGCATAATCCGCCATCGCGTTTTCCACTTTTGCGATTTGCGATCAGTCCCGCCGGGCCCACCATACGATCCCCTCGCCATTCATATAAAATACACCTTTCCCCTTTGTAAAGCTGAAAAATGTCATATTTCGTTATTTATAAAGGTTTTTCCCACTAAATCCCTCCGCCGCATCTCCAACGTTGATCTGCGCCCCCGCTCCACGATCCAATGGTCCTCCAAGCATTCTCCCGCCTGACCCCTTTATACGTCATTTCACTGTTTTTTCCACTGTTTCCACATAACCACCCCCGGTTTCTTCTGCACCACCTTTGGGCGGGTGGTGGTTTTTCCCCGTCGCCCACCGATTCCATACACCGCTCGACGCGTGTCCCTTGTACGATTTGAAAACCGCAGAGCAACCATCGCCCCCCGTGCGTTATAATTCAAACCTGGACGCCCCGCAAAATTAATGACAGTCGTTCGATCTAAGACCGCCCATCCAACGGTGATCGCTCGCCTAACATGCCTGACCTTTAACCAAAGTGCCCAAGCGATAGCCAAGCTATTGTACAGCGGCAATCCCATCCCCGACCGTCGATCTCAGTGCGAATCGACGACTCAAATCTAATCACCCTTCCACCATCTCTTTCAACCATTCTGAGATTAAATCCCGACCATTAGATGATGCCATCCAACGGCCCTGCTTCCCCCCACACACCCTCCGATGTAGATTGACCTATAAACGCAAGATTTTGTAACATTTGTTTGTTTTTATAGGGTTTAATGTTTTTTTTCCGCTTGAAAGGAAGAAAGTTCGTAGGACGAGGATGACGATCCTCCGCCTTTCGAATACATTAGAGAAATCGTCCACAGGGTATGGATTCACGTTCTTCATCAAAGGTTTCATGAGCCTTTGGTGCCATCTGCCCCTGCTAAAACCTAAAAACATCAAATGAAGCATAGAGAAAGAGTATCAGTTGCAGAAGACCAGAAATGTGCCAGAACAGTAGATTAGTGGACAGATTTGTGGGGATTAAGGCTAAGATAGTTATAAAACGCCTAAATCCCCGGATCTAAAACACAGATTAAAGGAAAACCTAAAAGTGTTTATTAGACGGAATGCCTCCACCGCCATATCTGAGGCAAATTGATTCCTCAACCACCACAGCGACACTTGTGCCTCAAAGGATTCAATCAGGAGCTGAATTTATTGATCAGGATTAGATTTTTGCCTCGACACAGCCAAAGAAGTCACTTTCTCCTAGGGCCTGTAATGCAAAGAATATCTGCAGAGTTACTTCGCACTACCTGTTCCTCAAAGGTCAACAAATACTCCTACCCAGCTTAAATCATAAGTGTGAATCAATTAATACGGTGAACACCTCTTCTGTTTCTTCATTGAGCATCCCAAGGGCCAATGGGCCATTTAAATCCTGTGTTAATTGTAATTGAGATCTTTTTCAGATCTCACCTCCTCATCTTTCTATATATACCACAGCAGAAGATGAGTGAGTGTTGTTGGTTTTTGGTTGCTGTTTGATCACAAGTTGTAACATTGAAACTCTTTGAAATAAATATACAAGTCTGTTGAAGTTGAAAACAAATTGAAGTCTTGGATGTCTTGATGATGTTGTTGCATGCCCGTTCCTGAGAAGGCTCTATCATTGGATTCATGAGCTTGGTTGCTGGTGAATTATTCTAACTGTTTAATGTTTTCTCCTGTTTTCATTATGTTTCATAATATCTTACTATAGTAGGCTGAAAGTTTTAGGCTAAGAAATGACTCCTGGAAGCACCTTAGACCCGTTCACCCTTCATTGTTTTATGTTTTCTTCTGCTGAAGTATTTTAGAGGCTTTAAACCTTCTCTTTAGTCTTCATGCTTGTTTATTTCCTTGATAGCTCAAATAGTTGGTTTCAACATGATTTATGGTTCTCCCTGCTTGTCTGCCATCACTTGAAAGTTGTTATTGAAGTCTCCCTTTGAAGTACCATTGTCTTAAGTTAATCAAAGAGGTCAGTTTTGATCTTACCCTTTGCCCCTGCTTGAACAGTTGTTTTGAAGGTCTTTATAGTTGCAAGCATAGATGTTATTTAGGTGTTCCCTCTTCTATGAATGCGGCTATCAGTGAATCTTTTGTGTTTTCTAAGTCCTTTAAAATAAAATCTTTGAGGAAATAGGGAGTTCCCCGAATCTTAGATTTCATTTTAAAATTTGTCTTGAAGTCATTATTTGCTTAAAGAATGTTTGTGGAATTTATGGTTAGCCCTGTCTATCAAATATCTCTTTATTGTTAAGTTATGTTTTCAAGTTCCCTTTGTTGAGAATTAAGCTTCTCTTTCCAAAACATTAATGTCCATCTCATTCCAAAACAAAGGATCCTATGGCCAAGTTAGATTTTCCCTTTGATATCCCATATCCCTTAAAGAGTTTGTCATGATCTTATTTTGACTCCATTGCCCAATGAACCAGATATTTCCTCTTTCTGTCTATCTTTCCTAGACCTTTCATATTATGTTGTATCAACTCAACCCAACCAAACAAACATCTGCACTTAATAACTAGTCTAAAATCCATAACCAAAGCAAACAAGATAAACCTTTGCAAACAAATATTTGAGAGATCCCTCTTTGAGAACAGGAGGACTAGATCCTGGAACTCTAAAGATTGGTTCTGATGTTGCCTTGTCTTTTGATTTGCCAAACTGTGAAAACACGGGACCCCAACACAAAGGAAGCAAGAAAAGTCATCTAACTTCAATGATTCTACTTTCAAGATTTGAAAACATATAAGAGAAAAATAGCATCAATAAACTAAGAGGGAACTCCTAAACATCATTCATTAAACTATAAATAACTTTGAGGAAAAATTATAAGCATATACCAAGGGCAAGATCGAAACAAGACCTCTTTGGCTTAACCTAACAATCAATACATCAAAGAGAGATTTCAAGACAGAGTTTAGATAGTATCAAACAAGCAGGGCTTACCATGAATAATATTTTTAAACTAGCATATAAATCCAATTATGAAATAAACAAGCCTAGGTGGGCCTAAGGAGCAACTAAGAATTCCTTAAGCTAACCCAGCAGAGGAAAACATAAAGACAATAGCAAACAGGAGGATTGAGGTGCCTCAAAAAACATTTTTCAACCTATACTTTTTTGAGCTATTGTAATATATAAAGATGGACATATGATCAACAAGAAAACATGAAAAATAAGATATACATCACCATTAACTAAACTCAGGGATCCTGCAAGCAAGCCTTCATCATCATTAATCAAGGCAAATCATCCACAAGCTCCACAACACCAAATTGCTCTTCAACTTCCAAAAACCATGTATTGCTCTCAAACACATCAAAAGCCCACAATTAAAATGAATCCTAATGTTATATATAACAATCAAGGAGGAGGAAAATATAAAAGGGCATCTAGAAGTCTATTGGATAATCAAAAGTATCTCTATTGTCCTTGAGGCCTTGCAAGGCCCAAGGCACAAAATATCTAAAATAAATATATTTTCGGCCATTTGTAGAAAATAAATTGACATTTATGGTATGAAAAGCCTCCTAAAACTTTCTAAATGCACATTTTGACTTTTCAACCATGGGAGCGTAGCACTGTGTTTTGAAATGAAATTTTATGGAAGGAGCGCAGCACAGGAACAAGAAAAATGGGTCTTCTTACAACATTGTTTTGAAGGCCTTCCCGATGTCATAAAAGGCTCCGTGATGGCTCTTTGGAAATAAATTGAAGTATAATTTCCATATATACACTTGTTTCTCTAATCTGACCTCTAAAACCTGTCGAAAAAGTGAAAATTCCAAGACTGGTAGGAACGCAGCACATGTCCTGAAAAATAGGCAGAATGATGAAAAAGTGAGTGTTTTTTACCCTTTTGGGGGACCAAAACAACTCCAATTGAGCTGAAACTTTTTGAGAATTTTATATGAGTGATTAGGAACCCAAAAATGCAAGCCTTTCCTCCTGAAGATGCTCTGAAAAAGAGCATAGCACTAGGTGTACTGCGCTCCTAGCCTCAAAATTTGCAAAAAACAAAATCTTGTCAAAACTCTCCCAAATTTGGTGGAAGTATGCCTCATGGGTCTTGGGAGACCTGTAGAGAAGCTTGAGCCAAAACACTAAGGTTAGCTTGGCTCTTTTCCCTTTTTAGTGCTTGGATCTCAATTTGGGCCTTTTTTAGTTTTGCCCTTGCAAATTGATTTCTTTGGGAATAATGCTTGGTCATTCTTCTTTGTAAATCCAAGTCTTTATTTGCCTTCTATAGCTTGGCCTCAAGTTGTATGTTAGCCCTCTCAAGCCATGATTCCCTATCATGTTCAATTTCCATTGCAAGGAGTTCATGGAGAGAAAGTTATTCTGCTTGGGTTGATTCTTCTTCTCTCTGCTTTGCCAATGCTTTCCTTAGACCCATATTTCTAGGTCTCCTTCTAGTTTGACCTTCTTCATCTTCACTCTCTTCATAAGTGCCCATGAACTCTTCCAACTTCACCTATGCCCTTTGAGCCTCTTTTTGGTACCTAAGTGTTTTTGTTTCATGGATGGCCTGTTGGGCACTCATTTGCTTGTTTTGCATCTGATAGAAGTGAATGACATCTTTTGCTCTTTCTAATTCAGCTTTCAATTCCTTGATTTGTGCATTCCTGTCTTGGAGGAGGGAGTTTGAAATTCTTGTTTCATTCTCATCATCACTGTTTATGTGAATAAGTTCAAACTCTCTTTCTTTTTCATGATCTTCCTCTTCTTCTTCCACTTTTTTCTTACCTTTTTCAATCTTCTGAGATGAGGAGGATGGAATGGCCCCTTGCCCTTTGGAGGCAGCAAACACATTCCTCTCTCCTCTTTGATAGGTAAGAGGGAAAGGTGTAATAATTTTGAACTAGATATCTCCATCATTGGTGACATTAAGAGTTCTTTTCTCCTTAGTAATGATCCCTGCATGTGTGTTTTCTTCTTTTTTCTCTTGACTGCCTTATTGAGAGGTACTTTCATTTTCTCCCATGCTAGTATCACTACCTTGATCTTCACCATTGTCATGTTCCTCCATGTCCTCTACATTATCATCTTCCATGTTTGCAACATTATCATTCACATTGTCATTTTCTTTGTTGTCATGGTTAGAGGTGTCCTCATCACTGCTTGGTGCATTTTCATCCTCTTGGCTGCCCTTTGAGCTCA
Source organism: Pinus albicaulis (assembly GCA_034641835.2). NCBI lineage: Eukaryota > Viridiplantae > Streptophyta > Pinopsida > Pinales > Pinaceae > Pinus > Pinus albicaulis. The sequence continues at coordinate 72,986 of JAXQQM020079102.1, forward strand.
TGGGATCACTGCTGTCACTTTTGTTAGGGCTATCAGTCAATAGGATTTCTTAATTATGATTATCATTAGCCCCTTCACTGTTTGGCCCAATGTCTTCATTATTTGTCCCATTGTCTTCACATTCAAACTCTGTCTCTGTCTCTTCATATTCATTGTTTTCATAACTGGACTCCTCATTATCATTGCTTTCATCTGCCTTTTCTTCACTACTATCTTTGTCTTCATAATATGCCTCTGCTTTTCCATCATCTTCAATCTCTGTATCATTGCTTGCATTTTCTGTGGGGTCACTGTTAGAGGCATATTCATTAGTTTCTCCTTCATTTTGACTGTTATTTTATTCTTCATGATTGTCACTTGTTTTGGTTTGTTCTTCATCTGTTTCTCCCTCAACGTTTGGCTCATTGTATTCACTGTTTTGCTTATTGCAATTTCCTGCAAAATCTGTCTCTTCTTGACTGCTATTTTCTTCTTCATGACTTCTTTCTTCCTCCTCAACACTTTCTTCTTTGTCTTTTTCCTCATCATAATCACTTTCTCCACTTTCATTTTCTTCTTGCTCATTACTTTTTTCTTGCTCTTGACTATCATTTTCTTCTTGACTGGCATGTTCCTCTTTGTCACTGCTTTCTTCCTCTTTGTCACCACTTTCTTCATGTTCTAAGTTTTTAGGAGAACATGAAAGAGGGAGGTTTGTTTGGGGATAGGATTAATGTGAAGAGGATCAATCATGGTCAGTGGAGGGTGATGGAGGAGTGGAGGAAGGTGGATGGGATGATGAGGGTAAAATTTGCAGAGGAAGAGGCCATCGATTTGTGAAAACACCATGGGCGATGAATACTTCCCTTGGGATGCCTTGTTGCTCTAATTGGTGTAAGACAATCATTTTAATGAGGGAATGGTGGAAAATACTTTGAATTTGCTGTGAAGGATGTCTCCTTTGCATAATGGATGACATTTTATCAATACTTTTATAAAGTTAGTAGGGAAAATGTAGCAGCTTGGCCCTAGTGAAATGCATAAGTAGTCTTATGTGGTAGGAATAGATTTTGGAAAACCTACCCTCAGAGGTGAAGTATTTCATAATGATTTTCATTAAAGGAGCATATCTATCCAACAAATGAGAAAAGGGGAAAATAGTCTTGCAATTAGCTTGGCAACTGGATTTTAATAAGGGCTAATAATGGCTTAGGTCCAGATACACCTGTTTGAACCATTTTTCTCCCATGTAAGGTATTCGAGTGGCCATAGAGATTGCATTGGTGTTCAGCTCAAAATTCACTCTAGCTATATGTACTTGGTGGTCATGGAGGTTAAGGACAAAAAATTTGGTCAACTGAGGGTGACTTTGGATTCTCTGTACTTTCTCACAGAAATCAAGGCAACCTACCTCTCTGAAATACGCAATTGTGGAAGGGGAGGCTATAAATTCTTTAGTGTTTCCAGGCTCAAACCTATTTGATTTCCCACCCTTCCTCTATTGTTATCTAGGCCTTTGGCCTCTTTCACCACTGTCAAAACTTCCTTCTCTAGGAATTTTTTCCTTTTCTCTTTGCCTTTGAAAACAAAACCCTGCAAATTTTTTGTGAAAGGATATGGAGAGGGCAAGTGAAAGATTAATGAGGAAGGCAATGATCTGCAAATTTGGAAGGGAAAAGAGGAATGAAGAAGGATAATTTTTTCCTCAATGTGTTCTCAGTGTGTATATGGATGGGAGATTTTCAATCAGCAATGCTTGCAAACATGGGGACCTAAACTTTCTTCATTTAGGGTTTTCCCTCTTTCTTTAAGTTTACCCTTCACATTTCTTTATAATTCTACCTTTAGACAATAGGAAAAGGTGGAAAATGTCTAAATACCTCTCAAAAACATCACAGCTGAAGCAAAGAGACACAGGAGTGCAGCATGGGCTAGTCGGGTGGCTTCTGCACGTTCTGTCGGGTTTGTCGTGAATGTGATGTAGGAGCATAGCACGGGCAAGGCCTGAACAGGTAGTCGGGTCCTCTGGGCAGAGACTGCACGTGCAGGAGCACAGTGTCAGGTTGTCATGCATGCAGTCGGGTCAGGCTTTGGCCCTGTGCATAGCGTGGTGGAGTGTCGGGCGTCCTCTACACGAGGTGTCAGGCAACCTCTACACGCCTAGGCGCGTAGCGCAGTGGGGTGTCGGGTCCTTTGGGCAGATACTACACGTGGAGGAGCACAGCATCAGGAAGTTGTGCACGCGGCTAGATCAGGCTATGGCCCTATGCGTAGTTCTGTTACACACGCGCGTACTGCCTCATTGAAAAATACACAGGCAGTGTGCACAAGTGTGTAGTGTAGCCTTTCAGGAGCACAGCACAAAGATTTTCTGCCTGAAAACTCTGTCAGAAACCTTGAATTCCTTCTTCCTCTTTTTGAAAATGACAAAATGGTTCTTGAATGGTAGCCCTAGGCTTTTTATACCTTTGGGAGAAATAATTAGGACAAAAAACCCACTTTTCTAATGTTTGTCTTTGGTCCTTTTATCCTTTTACTAACATTTCCTTTCTTTTGTGCAAGAGATGTTTTTAAGTATGAAAGATGATTCCTTGGTGGGTGATCTTGAAAATTGATTTTATTCTCCTCTTGCTAACTTTCGAGAGGCATGATGAATCTGTCCTGCATAGTAAACTTAGTCTTTTGATCAGGTTTATCATTACCTCCCTTTGGTCACTTCAGCTTGCTGGGGGTGCCAAAAAACGTGTTTTAGATCTTCATAAACTTTTGGGAGTTTTGATACCTTACCTACTCAATAGTAGAAACTCATGCTCACTTTGATTTTCTTATCTGACAGAAAACTTAGGCTCCCTTATACTGCTTTTGACAATCATTTGAATGTACTTGAAAACTTAGGCAACCTTCACTGATAATGTTATTAGAATTTGTCCCTTTTTGTTGTAGTGACAAATAAAAACCCCTTTTATCTTATTTCAACCATGGAGGCCTCCTTTCAAATGTCCTCTGAAAGCCTTCTGACCTTTTAATGAAGTTTTATGACCTTTAGGTCACTTTTTCCTACCTTTCTAGACTTATAGCTTTTAAGGGCCTTTTTCCCTTCCTTATTTATCATTCCTAGAAACTTTGGTTTTGTGTTTGATGGTGCTGATGCATCTCTGTCTTTGTGATCTCTTGCATGGATCCCTTACTGGGAAACACCTGTTGTGCCAATTAGTTACAAAACCACTGATACTCTTGGTTTACTTGGGCATGTTGTTTCTCTTCTGTTGTGACTATCTTTAAGGAGTTTTAGCTTCTTACCCTACCTTTCTTCTGCTGATAACCCTTATAAACCATTCCTGCGGAAATGCTTTAAGATAGGTTATTGTCCCTTTGCAGACTCAATTCTTTGATCAAGGAGGTCCTTTTGAAGGCTTTTTATACCCTTTGGACAATCATGAGCTCACCTTATTTTTCATTTGATTTCACCTTTGGGAATATGTAAAATAGTGAGTCTAGAAAGCCAAAACAATGCATAACCTAGGAGACCGTATATGACATATTGGGATGTCTTTTGGAATAGGTCTTTGACTGAAAAACTTGAATCAGGGTTTGGAGGTGAAAACAGGGTTTTGACAATCCTTTATGAATTGCAATCCTAGAAACTAGAATCTTTGATTGATTTATCTAAAGAGCCTAGAAAGGGTGTTTAAAATCACCTACTTGAGGCACTTGGTGAATAGGGGAAAAGGTTTAGGCTATTTGGAAAACCAGGGTGTAAAAGTAGAAGGCTTAGGCGATTAGAAATGGAGTGGTAAAGTCAGAGATGGAAAACATAGTGAGAAGGAGGGACATAATTCAATGATTTGGTCTTCTGGGAGTGAGATATTGGCCATGCCTTGGTAGAATAGTAGAATAGTAAAAATTTATCCTAAGGGTAATGAAGGCAATGAGATTTCTAGAACTCATGAGATTCTTGAATTTTGTTTCTAAAAATCTGGGATAAGCATTTAGTCATCTAAACAGGTAAAAATTACTGATGAATAACACCTCTTAATTCTTGTTCATATTTTTTATCAAGCATCCCATACTTTTCAAGTGTCTCATCTAGCATAACTTTGGCCTTTTCTGCCTCACTTTGAGTAGTGATAAATTTCACCTCATCAATGGTATGTTTTATTTTCAACTGTTGGTTCTCCTGCTCAAGGAAATTTATGACATACTTGGCCTTGTCAAGATTATTATGGAGCTCTCTAATATTGTTATCCTTACCTTTTATGACTGCATTAGTGATTTTATCATCTTCATCCTCATCTAGTTCAACAAGCTCAAAATCATGCTTAGTCTTATGGAGTTTTTCTTCATGTCTAACCTCTGCTTGAATTTATGCCTCTGTCACCTCATTTTTTCCTGTGTCCACATGTTTTTGTTGGGAAAGATACTGAGAGGGGGGGGTGAATCAGTATCTTGATCTGTCAATCAAATTTTTACTTTTCTTTCCTCAAAAACCCATACGCTACTTTACAGAAAAAAACTAGCGTATATACGCTGATATACGTAAGGAAACTCGCGTATGCTCAGGTATCTTATTATGCAGATAATTCTTATCTTAGATTATTGCATCATTCATTCATTGTATGTTTAGTAATCAGTAGACATGTGCAGTAAGAACAAAATAAATCAACACACATAAGCATCACAGATGAACACCAAGATTTTAGGTGGAAACCCAATTCGGGAGAAAACCACCGCTGCTGTCGTCTCAGTCTTCAATATTTATTATAAAGAAAACATCTTACAACACTGTACTAGTGCAGACTCATACCAGCATGCAGGCACCCACTTGCAGAAGGCTACAACCTTCTCTCATTTACCAGCCTCTCCTGGAAGGGAGCAACAACTCCTTGCTCTCGTTTACCAGCCTCTCCTGGAAGGGAGCTACTACCCCCTGCTCTCGTTTACCATCTACCACTGGAAGGGAGCTACAACCCCCTCACTGAAGGCTTCGACCCTCGGCACCACTGCAGACCACATTTCATCAATTTTCAAACTAAATCAAATAGCTTCAAAACAACCCTTCACTTATCATACTTTGCCTATTGCTTCCAACAGAACAGTGCAACCACTGTAACCAGAATATCAGAGATAACCCAGTCTTCAGGATAAATATGCAGAAACACATTCAACCTTGAGCAACCATTAGTTCAGTACCATACGTGCTTTTATTTAATCAGACCCGCGTGTACACGCGCTTTTCATGAAACAGACCCGCGTATACATCTGTGCATTTTATAGAAAAACCCTAACTTCCCATATGCGATTTTCACGACACGAACCTGCGTATGGATCTATAAAAGATAAAATTTGCAAAACAGACCAGATCTATGAACTTACCCAGATTTCTTTAATTTCTTCAACAGATTTGCGCCAGGTCTTCATCACTTCTTTTCAGATCATCCTAGAGATTCACCATTTTCAGATCTAGAGCTTTCGAACCTTCATCATATTCATAAGTGCATCATAGATTCAGATCTATCAATTAAGAACAGAGTTCAACCATGCAGATATACTTTAGAGTGAAGTATTCATTAAATCCCATGCACTTCCACACCTTGCATTATGATTCTCTTCCCCTTAAATAGATTTAGCCTTTATCAATACCTTGAGCCAAAACCACACTACTTCCAATGGTATTCTTGGATGGGATCAAATAGATAATCAAGCGCTCAATACTTTGGGTCAATACCATGGTAATTTCCCCTGGTTTTATAAAATTAGAGCGCAAATGGGCATACACGACTTGGCACATACTTTTCCGCGTGCATACGCTACTTCTCCTTAACAAACCTGCGTATGCTTTGTGACATACCATTTTTATCATTATTCTTGCACTTACTGAAATTCCTTCTTCTGTTACTTCTGAGCTGATCTGAGATACATCAGATTTACATCATTTCCATCAAGGACAACTTCATCAAGCAGGGTCCATCAAAGTCAATATATTGTATCACATTGCCAACAATCTCCCCCTTAACTCATCAAGTAGGTTTCCATCAAGTTCAATAGGTTTACATCAAGAACAACTTCATCAAATAGGTTGCCATCAACTTTCTCAAGTAGGTTGCCATCAAGGACAACACTCTACATCATATTGCCAACAATCTCCCCCTTTGGACTTGATGGCAACCATGATGGTGTTTGATCATCACAACAGATAGATACATTGAATATAACCATTATGCAAACACCATGATGCTCTCCCTCTATTCAAACACCATGAAACTCTCCCCCTTTGAAATCAAGGGCAAAGGGCAGACCAAAACAAGGTTTTCCTTCTTATGTAGAAAGAAGAGCTCTGTAGATCTGATGTGCACTGAAGTTACCATGCTCCCCCTGAGTTCATGCTGAATCTTCAAACATATCTTTCAATGAAGTACATGACTTTATGACCTTCCTATCACCAAGGACTCATAATTACATCAATGATCCAACCAAGTGGATTTTCATATGTGACACGAGTACCCAACCAAGTGGATTTACACATTTTGACTCAACTACCCAACCAAGTGGGTTTACAAATTTGAGCAAGCCCTTTACATGACTGAATATTACAATTTACATCATAGGTATCAACATAACCTTTTCATCAAATTACAAATATGAACTTTTATAACCAAGACCAAAAAGACCTCAAGAGAGAGATCATATTTCAGAACCATCATAATGCCAACAATGCATTACATTCAGCAATGCTAATGCTCCCCCTGAAAATGTGCATCCAATGCATCCTTTCCATATGACCAAAACTCCTCCTTAGCTTGTGCAACCTGAACACTTTCAAAATAAGAGAGCTGAAACATCACCAGAGATATCATATAGCATCATAGATACCAAACATCACTGCAGCTGTGCTGAAGAATGCTGACCCCAAACAAAAATTTTCAGCAACAAACCATACGCGGTTTTCTGTGTATAAACTCGCGTATATACGCGACTGTCTTTCAGGAAACCTGTGTATCCAATTTAATCTTCTAAATTTAAGCAGTTCTGATTTTCTGCAAGGCAGAGACTACTCCCAGCTTCTGTCTGAGATATTCGAACGCTTCCTTGGGCAGAGGTTTGGTAAATATATCAGCAACTTGTTCTTTGGAGGGAACATACTCCAACTTCACCTTTTGTTCAAGCACTTGTTCACGTAAGAAGTGATACTTGATGGGAATGTGCTTGGTCTTGGAATGCATAACAGGATTCTTTGAGATACCGATGGCACTTGTATTATCACACATAATGGAGATAGGAGGTGAACATTTGATTTGAATGTCTTGTAAGGTTTGCATCATCCAAATAAGTTGAGTGCAACATGATACGGCAGCCACATATTCTGCTTCTGCTGTAGATAAGGCAATAGAGCTTTGCTTCTTGCTGAACCAAGATACTAACCGGGGCCCCATATAGAATGCACCACCACTAGTGCTTTTCCGATCATCAACATTTTCAGCCCAATCTGCATCAGTGTAAGCATGAAGAGTAAGATCAGCATTCTTTGGATACCATAGTCCAAAGTCTTGAGTTCCTTGTAGATATTTGAATATTCTTTTGACGGCCTGAAGGTGAGACTCTTTTGGATTAGCTTGGAATCGTCCAACAATCCCAACTGCATGTCCGGTCTAGTCCCAGTGAGATAAAGTAGACTTCCTATCATGGATCTGTATTCTGGTTGATTCACCGTGGGAGAATCATCATGAGAAATGAGATTACATCCGGTTATCATTGGTGTACTTACAGGTTTGCACTCTTCCATGCCATACTTCTTCAGAATTTTCTTAAGGTATTTTTCTTGTGATAAGAATATACCATCTGCAGTTTGATGCACTTGTAAGCCAAGAAAGAATGTTAGTTCCCCAAGTAAAGACATTTCAAATTCTTGCTACATGACAGAAGCAAATTTATGACTCATGGATTCTTCATTACTTCCAAAAACGATATCATCAACATATACAACCACAATCAATAGTTTATCATTTTCAATTTTTGTGTATAAGTTGCTGTCAGCAGACCCCTTTGAAAATCCTAGTTGATGAAGATATTTGTCAAGACGATAATACCATGCCCTTGGAGCTTGTTTGAGACCATATAGAGCTTTTTTAAGTCTACAAACAAGATTTTCATCATTTCCCAAAATGAATCCTTCTGGTTGTTCTATATAAAATTCTTCTTCTAGATCACCATTGAGAAATGCAGATTTAACATCCATTTGATAAAATTTGATTTGTTGAAAACTTGAAAAAGCAAGAAACATTCTTATGGCTTCAAGTCTAGCTACAGGAGAAAATTTTTCTTCAAAGTCTATACCTTCTTGTTGAGCATACCCCTTGCAAACAAGTCTAGCTTTGTTTCTTACAACATCCCCATTCTCATTTAACTTTTTTTTGAATATCCATTTAGTTCCAATGACATTTTTGTTATGAGGTCTTGGTACTAATTCCCAAGTGTGATTCTTTTCAATTTGATCAAGCTCTTCATTCACGGCTTGAACCCAACATTCATATTTGCTAGCTTGATTGACATTGTGCGGTTCAATAGTGGATAAAAATGCCAGATAGCTAGAAGATCCCACAAGAGTCCTTCTTGTTTGTACACCTGATCCCTTATCTCCCAAAATTTGAGATTCTGGATGATTCTTTTGAACATATCTAGATGGAGCTTTTTCAGACAAATCATATTCAGGTTCTTCATTGGGTTCACTGTCTATATCATTGCTATTTGATGTAGAGGGATATAAGTCACCATTGTCTTCATTTGTTGTTTGTTTTTCTTATTTTGGGGCTGCAGGAGACTCATCAATAACAACATCAATACATTCAACAATCTTCCGAAGTCTTTTATTGTAACATTTATATGCTCTACTCGTAGAGGAGTAACCAAGAAGTATTCCTTCATCTGCTCTAGGTTCAAACTTGCCAAGTTTTTCATCATTATTTTTGATAAAGCATTTACTTCCAAAAACTCTAAAATTCTTCACAGAGGGAGAATTACCATACCAGAGTTCATATGGAGTTTTGTCACTATTTACACGAACATGTGCCTTGTTGAGAATTTTTACCGATGTATGTGCTGCTTCTCCCCAAAATGTGTCAGGTGTTCCAGAATCATCAAGCATAGCTCTAGCCATTTTTTGAACTGTTCTATTCATTCTTTCTGCTACGCCATTTTGTTGTGGAGTGCCAGCTACAGAGAATTGTCTTTTTATGCCATGTTGTTCACAAAATTCAAGGAATTCATCTGAAGTATATTCTCCTCCTCGATCAGATCTAAGACATTTGAGTTTTAGATCTAATTCATTTTCAACTAGAGCCTTGAAGATCTGAAATTTCTCAAATGCTTCATCTTTGTGTTTAAGCAACCCAATCCAACACATTCTAGAGAAATCATCAATAAATAAGATATATTATTGTTCACCACGAGGTGACTTTTTCCTCATAGGTCCACATATGTCAGTATGAATGAGTTCAAGAGGCCTACTTGATGATCCTTCCTTGGCATTAAATTGCACTCTGGTCTGCTTGCCGAATTGGCAAGATTTGCATATGATACTTTCAGGTAGAGTAATATTGGGAAGACCACGAACATCATTAAGTCTGCTTAATTTGTTGATTTGAGAGAAGATTAGATGCCCCAACCTTCTATGCCATAGCCAATTTTCTGAATATTTACTCAAGTAACATTGTTCTTTGCAGGTCTTCAATACATACAGGTTGCTTGGAGTTCTTTTTCCTTTTATAATTGTTTTACCTGTATCAAGATCACGAACCACACATTCTTTTGAACTAAAGACAACTTCAGTTCCTTGATCACACATTTGACTTACACTTAACATGTTATGCCTTAATCCATCCACATACATGAAATCATTAGCCTTCACCTTTTCTTTTAGAAACACAGACCCTTTTCCTTTAATTACAACAGAAGTATCATTTCCAAAAGTAACTTTCTTTTCCTTTTCTAGAGCACTATATGCACGAAGTTTGTTTTTTTCACCTGTCATGTGTCTTGAGCATCCGCTATCAATGTACCATTGATTTTATTCACCTTCTGCAAATAACGCTATGCCACAATTTTCAACCTATAATTCCTTCTTTTTCCATACTTTGGAACTTGAAGGAAAATGCTCTTTTGGCTGAATTTTGCTCCTGCATTCAGATTCTTCATGCCCAAAGTTATTGCAATAAGCACATTCAACTTCATTTAGAAGAGGAGAGAAATTGTTATAGGTATTCTTCTTTTTTTCAATATCAATCATTTTCTTTCTTTCTTCTCTTGTCATGATGGTTTTATATGCAACACATTGAACAAATTTATGACCAAAATTGTGACATGAGAAACATTGTCTATTGAAGAAGAATTTTTTGCGATCATGAAATCTTCTACTTAAATTTACCTGTTGATTGGTTTTTCTTTGAAAGATATTCCTGTTAGTGTTCTTTGAATTGAGATGATCATGCTTTACCTGTAAAGATTCTTTATTCCCTTGCTGAGTGGCAGAATTTTGTAAACCAACTGTAGTTGATTTTAGATAATTTGGTGCTAAAGCCTGAGAAGATTCTCCGGTATATCCAAGACCTGTCTTTATAAGAGGAGAACATTGTACCTTGATAATCTCATCTAAGGTTTCAGATCCTTTAGCAAATCTAAGATTCAGAGTCTTTTCTTTCTCAAAATCTTTTCTTAGACTTACCACTTCACATTCTAATTTCTCAATGTGTTTCTTTGCTTCCTCAACCTGGTTTTCCAGAGTTTCTATGGTTATTTTCCTTTCTTATAAGAGTATTTTACTTTCTTCTAAGCATATTTTGAGTTGATTGTTTTCTTCAAGAAAATCATTGTCCTCTAGAGCATCCACAAAAGTATCTTTTTCTTCTCTAGATTCAAATGCCATGAGAAGTCTAAGATCTTGTTCACATTCTTCCTCACTATCAGATAAACCATCACTGTCTTCATGAGTATAGTAACTTTTTCTAGTGTTAAATCAATTCTTATTCCATCTTGCTACTTCCTTCCCTTTTGCAGGTGTTTCTTTATGAGGAAACTTAGCAGCATAATGACCAACTCTTCCACACTCAAAACATTTGAAAGGAAGCTTACCTCTAAACCGTCCTGTGCCAAGTTGGAGTTTCTTTACAAAATTTGCCTCATCTTCTTCTGAGATATATCCTGATCCTTCTGCTTCTTGTACTTATTTTCCTTTTGTAGAAGCTCTGAAGACAGCCTCTTTGACTTCAGATGGTCCTCCTTTTCTCATTTCATATGCAGTTAGTATGCCATGAAGTTGCACCATAGTAAGATTTTGAAGATCCTGTTTTTCTTCAAGAGCAAAAACTTTTGACTCAAATTTTGCTGTTAGCGATCTTAAAATTTTTTCAACCAAAGTAGATTCGGTTACTGTTTCTCCCATATTTCTCATACGATTTACAACATCATCAACACGTAAAAAGAAACTGGCAATATTCTCATCACTATGCATTCTTAAATTTTCATATTCAATTCTGAGAGTTTGAAGTTTTGCACTTTTTACCTTTGCATCACCTTCATAACTTAGAATGATTTTGTCCCATATCTCCTTTGCTGTATTCAGCTGCATAACTTTGACAAATTCATAATTAGTTAGACTTCCCGTTAGAGCATTGACTACCTTTGCATTTGTTTTATAATTCTTCTTTTCAGTCGGATCTTTTGGTACTGCAGCTGGATATTGATATCCTCGTTCAACAATGGCCCATACATCTGCTCCCATAGACTGAAGATAGGATCTCATCCTTATTTTCCAGAATATTAAATTGCTTCCATTAAAGAGCGGAGGCTTGATAGATGTTGTTCCATCTTGATTGCTCATCTTGCTTGATCTTCCTTCTAGCGGCTAAGCTTTTTCAGAAGGACCTGCTCTGATACCAATTGTTGGGAAAGATACTGAGAGGGGGGGGGGGGTGAATCAGTATCTTGATCTGTCAATTAAATTTTTACTTTTCTTTCCTCAAAAACCCATACGCTACTTTATAGAACAAAACTAGTGTATATACGCGGATATACGTAAGGAAAATCGCGTATGCTCAGGTCTCTTATTATGCAGATAATTCTTATCTTCGATTATTGCATCATTCATTCATTGGATGTTTAGTAAGCAGTAGACATGTGCAGTAAGAAAAAAATAAATCAACACACATAAGCATCACAGATGAACACCAGGATTTTAGGTGGAAACCCAATTTGGGAGAAAACCACCGCTGCCGTCATCTCAGTCTTCAATATTTATTATAAAGAAAAAATCTTACAACACTGTACTAGTGCAGACTCATACCAGCACGCAGGAACCCACCTGTAGAAGGCTACAACCTTCTCTCATTTACCAGCCTCTCCTGGAAGGGAGCAACAACCCCCTGCTCTCGTTTACCAGCCTCTCCTGGAAGGGAGCTACTACCCCCTGCTCTCGTTTACCAGCTACCACTGGAAGGGAGCTACAACCCCCTCACTGAAGGCTTCGACCCTCAGCACCACTGCAGACCACATTTCATCAATTTTCAAACTAGATCAAATAGCTTCAACACAACCCTTCACTTATCATACTTTGCCTATTGCTTCCAACAGAACAGTGCAACCACTATAACCAAAATATCAGAGATAACCCAGACTTCAGGATAAATATGCAGAAACACATTCAACCTTGAGCAACCATTAGTTCAGATACCATACGCGCTTTTATTTAATCAGAACCACATGTACACGCGCTTTTCATGAAACGAACCCGTGTATACATATGTGCATTTTACAGAAAAACCCTAACTACCCATACGCGCTTTTATTTAATCAGATCCGCGTATACACGTGCTTTTCACAACACGAACCTGCGTATGGATCTATAAAAGATAAAATTTGCAGAACAGACCAGATCTATGAACTTACCCATATTTCTTCAATTTCTTCAACAGATTTGCGCCAGGTCTTCATCACTTCTTTTTAGATCATCCTAGAGATTCACCATTTTCAAATGTAGAGCTTTCGAACCTTCATCATATTCATAAGTGCATCATAGATTCAGATCTATCAATTAAGAATAGAGTTCAACCATGTAGATATACTTTAGAGTGAAGTATTCATTAAATCCCATGCACTTCCACACCTTGCATTATGATTCTCTTCCCCTTAAATAGATTTAGAATTTATCAATGCCTTGATCCAAAACCATACTACTTCCAATGGTATTCTTGGACGGGATCAAATAGATAATCAAGCGCTCAATACTTTGGGTCAATACCATGGTAATGTCCCCTGGTTTTATAAAATTAGAGCGCAAATGGGCATACGCGACTTGGCATGTACTTTTCCGCATGCATACGCTACTTCTCCTTAACAAACCCGCGTATTCTTTGTGACATACCATTTTTATCATTATTCTGGCACTTACTGAAATTCCTTCTTCTGTTACTTCTGAGCTGATCTGAGATACATCAGATTTACATCATTTCCATCAAGGACAACTTCATCAAGCAGGGTCAATCAAAGTCAATATATTGTATCACATTTCCAACAATCTCCCTCTTAACTCATCAAGTAGGTTTCCATCAAGTTCAATAGGTTTCCATCAAGAACAACTTCATCAAATAGGTTGCCATCAACTTTCTCCAGTACGTTGCCATCAAGGACAACACTCTGCATCATATTTCCAATAGTTTTGTTGATGTAAAGGCAGGGCCCCTTACACTATGTGTGGATCAAACACATGCATGTGGCCTCTCTGGTAGTTTTTTTGCAATGACTCAACCTCAACCATACTAGCCCACATAGGCTCACTGACCTCAATCCTGCTGGGTGATCCATTGTCATGATGAAATAGAGATGAAGGATGTGAAATGGGTGAAAGGGAGTGATTTGATGATGATGAATGTGTTATGGGCTGATATGGAGGGATGGAAGTATACGGCTGAGATGATGAAGGGAAATTTTGTGCATGGTGAGTAGATGGCTCTATGAATATATCATTGGATATGAAGGTACTCCATGCAATGTTTAGTTGATTGAGATGATAGAGGACTATGATTTTGATAAGGGAATGATGAAAAAGACTTCTCATTTGATGTTCATACTCCCCTTTCGGGAGAATAAATGCCATATTATCTATGCTCCGGAAAAGGTAGTAGGGTATGTTAAGCATCCTTACCCTAGTGAAATTCATTAATAGGAGGATATGATAAGTATAAAGTCTTGAAAATCTACCTTCACATGAAAAGTATTTCATGATTATCTTCATCATTGGTGCATATCTATCATGTAGGTAAGAAAAAGGAGAGAACCTCTTTTTCTTATTCTTGTATATTGGTTTTAGGAAAGGCTCAAAGTATTGTTCCTCTAAATCACTCTTTTTGAACCACTTATCCCCAGCATTTGGAATCCCTGTGGCAGCTGAAATGATAGTAGTTGATATAATAAAGGTGAAACCAGCTAAAGTAACTTGGTTGCCATGGATTCTAGATATGAAAAGTTTGGTCAACATGGCATGGTGTTGGACCCTCTGAATTTTCTCATAGAAATCATAATAACCAACATGTTTGAAGTATGTAATAGCCATTGGAGAAGTCAAGAGTTCCCTAGTGCTGGTAGGTTCAAGTCTGAGTATTCTTCCCCCTTTATGTGGCCTCCTCACCTCTGTTTCCTCTCCCTCGTTGTATGATCTTTTTTCTTCCTCTTCTTCCATGGTTTTTTAATCAAAACCCTAGGGAAGTGTGATGATGTGGAATATGGTTTTAGGAATGAGGAATGGGTAAGGGAAAATGAAGGATATGGTGCTAGGGATGTATGAAATGGGGGAGGGGATAAGGAGTGGTAGTATGTGTTATCACTCCAATAATTCCTAGGTTTTTTATGCTTTTGTTTAAAGAAATATTAGAGGTAACTATCAACCTACTTTTAAGATTAGGATCTAGCCTTCCTAATGCTTAGAGAGGGTGTAATATTCCAATTAGGAAAGACAAAAATATTGAATACCAAACTGAAATGTACAAAAAATAAGGATGCAAAACACATGAGAAAATCATAGATCCATTAGATTATGTATTATAGTAGCAAAATATACAACGTGTTGAGGAAAAAATCACTCAAACTAGGCAAAAAAGCCTCCAAATCCCAGAAACACTAGAATCCAAAAGGATGTTGCAATATAGAAATGCAAAAACACATGACAATGTAATCCCAGTGAGGGTTACTGCTACAGGAAAATTGAAACAAGTGGATCTACTAATATATTACTCAAAAGGAGCTGAAAATGGAGAACTAGTCTCTCAAACCCGACAAGGGTTTCTTGAAAAGCACAAAATGAAAAAACTGCAAACTGCAACTCTGTGGCTGAATCAAGTTGTGTCACTAAAGCTCTATTGGAATATGGCTGAAATGAAAAAGATATGGCTGTAACTTATCCTCCCTAGCTTTCTGGGTGAAAGGTTGCTCCTTTCACTAGGGAACTAGCTCATAAACAAGGTTTCTCAACCCTCCACTGCAACACCCTGCAAAATAACGTAGTTCCTCAAGGATACTACACTATGGCTGAAGGTGACTGCTTGGCCCAATGCTGGATGGTGGAAATGAAGCTCAGAATGACCCTCCTAGATGGCCTTCTCAAGTCCTCCAAGGTAGAGTATGGGATTCCTGCCTGGAAATGCCCTTGTACTAAACAGTACAACAAACTCAGCTAAACAGTTGAAGCATGAAAGAAGTCATAAGATTCAAACATAAAAAATATTATGAATACCTCTCATGGCTTCCATACCTTCCCTTATATCCTTGATGATCTTCCTCAACCTTGGACCCAATCATTTATGAGGTTACTTCCATGTAAAGACTCCTCCTCCAAAACTGCGTTGTCCCCACTAGCTCCACTCTCTTCTTTGGCAGCGATATTGATTTGGTCAATCTTGACCCAGTCTACATGTATTTCCCCCTTTCACACCCAAGTTGGTTTATTTTTACTATCTACTGATCCACATCCATATTGGAAGTGATTCATTCCTAATAAAGATATTTAAGGGTATCCCTTACCCACTTATTCATCTAGACTATGAATAGAAGCAACATATAATATTTCCAACTAGCTAATAGCTAATTGGGAATATTGCAATCCTCTCCTCCCAAATGTTGCTTGTCCTCAAGCAACAATAAATAATGATGCTACAAAATATTCTCTCCTTCCCAAGTGTCATCCTCATCTAGTAGATTCCTCCATTGAATCAGATATTCTCTAATCACCCTGCTCCTTAGCTGCCTCTCTTGAGTATCCAAGATAGCCTTCGGTTGCAAAACTAGATGGCCCTCATCATCAATAGGTGGGAGATCCATGGTAGCAACCACATGTTGTTCAATGGCCTTCTTGAGGCATGAGACATGAAAAATGTTATGGATCTTGCTCCCAATAGGAAGCTACAACTCATATGCTACTTCTCCAACACGACGGATCACCCTGTATGGCCCATAAAATCAAGGTTTAAGCTTCTCAGCCCCCTTATACTTAAGTGTAGATTATTTATATGGCTGAAGACAAAGATAGACCAAATCATCCACCTCAAACTACCTCTCTATCCAACCATGGTCTGCATATATCTTATGTTGGATTTGTGCTATAGTAATGTTGTCCTTGAGGGCTTGAAGTATATCCTGACTCTCCTAAATCCACTCCTTTGCTCTAGGAGCCTTACTTGCTAGAAACATCACATCAGCAAATGGTAGAGCATCATACCCATAAAGATCTCGAAATGGGGTCATGCTAATGGAAATATGAAAGGTTGTGTTGTAGCAATATTCCCCCAAATGGAGCCAGCACAGCCATGCTCTTTGTTGCCCCAAAACATAGTTCTGTGTTGGGTGTGGAGCTTGATTATCTTGTTCACTTTGTATCACAACATTGGACCCCTGTACCTTAAAAGGGGCAGCAACGCCGCCCGTAATTAATCGCTGCCGTGGGGGGTCCAGGGGGGGCGACAGCGCTTTTTGGAGCCCCCCCCTGGCGGGGGTTTTTGGGGGCAGCGCCCCCGAAGCTAAAAACAGATGTAAAATTTCCTTGTAAAAGTATAGTAATTTCTAGTCAATCTGGGCCGTTCATTAGGAAAATGATCTGACGATAGAAGTTATGTTTAGATTAGGGTTTTTTGCCCTAGAAGGCGACCCCCTTGTATATATGAGGGTATTTTATTGTGGATGTGCATTGTATGTGTATTCTCGGAGCGAGAAACAGAGAGGGAGACTGTGAGAAAGAACAGAGGATATTACAGCGGATCTACTGTAGGTTTTGTCTTTTCATTTTGCTGGATAATAGAAAGGAAGGAATGGCTGTTCGGGGTGGACATAGCCCAAACTGGGTGAACCACGTATATCTATGTCTCTCTATTTTTATGTGTTTTGTGTGCTTTTATTTTCCGCATATTTTATGTGTTGCATTGCTCCATATTATATAATTTTCTAACAACTAGTATTAGAGCCGAAGGTCTATTTGGCTGATAAACTCGCAGGAAAGAAGGGTTCCTGGTTCGAGTGGGAGCAATGGCGGACGATAGTAAGTTTAGGGTCGAGAAATTTAATAGCCAAAAATTTCCACTGTGGATGTAGATGGAAGATTATCTGTATCAGAAAGATCTGTACCTACCATTGAGCGGAAAAACAAAGAAGTCGGTGGCCATGAAAGACACGGAATGGAACATTCTTGATAGAAAGGCACTCAGAACAGTACGGCTGTGCCTTGTAGTGTCAGTGGCCTTCAATATTTCGACAGAAACAACAACAGAGGGTTTGATGCGGACGTTGGTGAAACTATATGAAAAACCCTCGGCCTCAAACGAGGTTTTTCTTATTAAACGACTATTTAATATGAAGATGTCGGAAGGTGGATCTATTGCAGACCATTTAAATGATTTTAATACAGTTACCAGTCAATTAATTTCTATAGGGGTAAACTTTGATGATGAAGTTAGAGCTCTGTTATTCTTGTGCTCATTTCCAGAGAGTTGGAATGGTTTAGTAATGGCCATTAGTAACTTTGTTTCTGGATCTAGTACTTTAAAGTTTGATGATGTTGTTGGTGCTATCCTTAGCGAGGAAATGCGACGGAAAAGCTCCAGTGAGACATCAGGTAATTCTTTGAGTGTAGAGTCTAGGGGAAGAAGAATGGAAAGAAGAAAGAGCTCGGGATATCGCATTAAATCAAGGAAAGGCAGATCCAAGTCCAGATCGGGGATAGTGTGCTGGAATTGCGGAAAGAAAGGACACCTCAAGAAAGACTGTAGATCTCGGAAGGGAAAAGAAGGAGACACACAACAAGAAAACAATCATGAAGCAAATGTGACAGGTGATGTGTTACAAGATGCTTTGATTCTTTCTTTCGAAAATGTTACTGATTCTTGGGTTGTAGATTCAGGGGCTTCATTCCATGCCACACCCGATAAGAAATATTTTCATGACTATGTCCAAGGAGATTTTGGACAAGTTCGTTTGGGTGATGATAAACCCTGTAAAATTGTTGGAATGGGTAAAGTTCTTGTAAAACAACAGAATGGAAACCAATGGCTACTAAAGGAGGTAAGGCATGTTCCAGATTTGAAGAAAAATCTGATTTCAACAGGGCAGTTAGGTAGTGAAGGTTGTGTGACAACTTTCACAGATAAAACTTGGAAGGTCACCAAAGGAGCGCTGGTAATAGCAAAAGGTGAAAAGGTTAGTACATTGTATTTATGCAATGGTATTTCTAACTCCGTTAATGCTTTAACTTCCAAAGGAGAAGATGCAACATTATGGCATCATAGGCTCGGACACATGAGTGAGAAGGGAATGAAGATTCTTCAATCAAGAAATTTGTTGCCAGGTTTGAAGATGTTGGAAATATGATGCAGAGTTTTGTCCTTGATGGCAACCCACTGAATGAAGATGAAGACATGCGACTATTAACATATGTTGTCCTTGATGGCAATCCACCTGATGAAGTTATTCTTGACTTGATAGACCTGTATGTACAGAAGGCAATGAAGAAAGGAATTCAGCATGTGCTAAATCTTGATGAAAAGAGTATGTCTCTTGGTATACGCGGATTGGCCTAAGGAAAGTCGTGTATGCACGCGGAAAGGAACGTTCCAAGTCGCGTATGGGCAATAGCGCTCAAAAAGTGCAAAACTAGGGGTAACCACCATGGTATTGACCCATTGTATTGGGTAATGATTCGCCTAATTGACCCCGTCCAGGAATACCATCGGAAGTAATGTGGTTTTGGCTCATGGTATTGAAAAAGGGTAAACCTATATAAGGAGAAGAAATTCATTGTGCAAATTATGGGTGTGGGTGCAAGATGTCTGAGCTTGAATGAATACTTCTCTCTGAAGTAGATCTGAATGGAAAGGGTTACACTTGAAGATAAATCTGAATGGATGATGCACCAATGATGAAGAAAGGGATCTAGATCTGAAATGTACTTGTATCTACTAGATCTGCTTATGGAAGGCTTAGATCTGTGATGAGGCGAGCATCTAGGCGAACATCTGTCTGAAGCAAAAGGGTAGATCTGAACTGAATATCTGATCTGATGAAGTATGTTGCTCTATAATGATTGAAGATCTATACGCTACTTCGCCGCGGAGGAAGCGCGTATATACGCAGCTTCAGCGAAGAGAAAGCGCGTATGCGCAATAAAATATACACTGTGGTATACGCTGGTTTGTGTGGACGGAAGCGCGTATATACGCGACATCAGTGAAGTAAAAGCGCGTATGCAAACTAGGGTTTGTTGAAGCAAGGGGTATGAAATATCTGATCTGTTCTGCTGTGTTTCTGCTATCTGATCTGTGTTGATAAGTATCTGTTGGTGATGTATGTTTGTGCTTAAAAGTATGAAAAGGGTCCAGTCTGAAAATATGATGAAACGTGGGCTGCAAGTGTTGTTCTATTGAAGTTGTTGGATCCAGTGTGAAAATTGATGAAACGTGGTCCAAGGTGGTGCTGAAGGTTGTAGCCTTCAGTCAGGGGGTTGTAGCTCCCTTCCAGGTGAGGCTGGTAAATGAGATCGGGGGGTCGAAGCTCCCTTCCAGGAGAGGCTGGTAAACGAGTCAGGGGGATGGAGCTCCCTTCCAGGAAAGGTTGTTAAACGAGCGCAAGTGGGTGCCTGCGTGCTGGTAGAGACTGCACCAGCACATATGTTGTAAGATGTTTTCTCTATAATAAAAATATTGAAGGCTAAGCAACTGCAGCGGTGGTTTTCTCCCGACTTGGGTTTCCACCTAAAAATCCTGGTGTTCATATGTGATGCTTTGTGTGATGGTTTACTCTGCTCTTACTGTTCATTTTTACTGTTTATTAAACATCTGATGAATGAATGATGGAATGATTTAAGTGAAGATCTAATAACATAATTAGATATCTGTGTATACGCGAGTTTCATAAAGGGTATCCACGTATATACGCGAGTCTGTTTCAGGAAAGTAGCGTATGGGTTTTAGAAGCAAGAAAAAGTAAAAGTTTTGAATATGCAGTAAATACTGATTCACCCCCCCCTCTCAGTATTTTTCCCAACAATTGCTATCAGAGCAGGTACTTCTGCAGAAGCTTGATTGCTTGAAGGAGATCCGTCGCAATGGAAAGTCAAGAAGGAGTAATGTCTATAAAGCCACCTCTATTCAATGGAAGCAATCTGATATTCTGGAAGGTACGAACAAAAGCATATCTGCAAAGTCTTGGTGTAGATGTATGGGCAATCGTGGAAGAAGGCTATCAATACCCGACAAGTATTCCTACTGATGCTGCTGAAAGAAAGAAGTATGAAATCAATGCCAAAGCGGTGAATGTCTTGTTAGGAAGCATGTCTGAATCAGAATTTGCTAAAGTGATGCAGCTACATTCAGCAAAAGAAATATGGGACAAAATCATTCTGAGCTATGAAGGAGATACAAAGGTAAAAATTGCAAAACTCCAAACTCTTAGAATTGAATATGAAAATTTGAAGATGCATAGTGATGAAAGTGTTGCCAGTTTCTTCCTTCGTCTAGATGATGTTGTAAATCAAATGAGAAATTTGGGTGAAACCATAACTGATACTACTCTGGTGGAAAAAGTCTTAAGATCCTTGACTTCAAAATTTGACTCTAAAGTTTCAGCTATTGAAGAAAGGCAAGATCTGCAAACTCTTACTATTGTTCAATTACATGGTATTCTGACTGCTTTTGAA
Organism: Pinus albicaulis; assembly: GCA_034641835.2. NCBI lineage: Eukaryota > Viridiplantae > Streptophyta > Pinopsida > Pinales > Pinaceae > Pinus > Pinus albicaulis. The sequence goes on from JAXQQM020079102.1 coordinate 94,179, forward strand.
ATGAGGTAAGGAGGCCCTTCTCAAATCAAAGAAGTTGCTTTTAAGGCATCAGCAAAAGGAAAAGAAAAGGAAGTTGTCAAAGAATCTAGCTATATATCTGAAGAAGAAGAAGAAGCAAATTTTGTGAGAAGACTTCAACTAGGTACCGGAAAGTTCAAAGGTAAGCTTCCTTTCAAATGTTTCAATTGTGGAAGAGTTGGTCATTATGCTGCAAAGTGTCCTTATAAAGAATCCTCGGATAAAGGAAATGAAGTAGCAAGAAGGAATAAGAATCGATCTAGCACAAGAAAAAGTTATTATACAAATGAAGACAGTGATGGATCATCTAATAGTGAGGAAGAATGTGAAGAAGACTTTAGACTTCTCATGGCCTTTGAACAAAGAGAAGAAAAGGATACTTTCGTGGATGCTCTAAAGGACAATGATTTTCTTGAAGAAAACAATCAACTCAAGGTAAGCCTAGAAGAAAAGAGCATAATCATAGAGACTCTTGAAAGTCAGCTTGAAGCCAAAGAAAAACGCATTGAGGAATTGGAGTGTGAAATAGTAAGTCTAAGGAAAGATAATGAGAAGGTGAAGACTCTCAATCTTAGATTTTCTAAAGGTTCAGAAACCTTAGATGAGATTATCAAGACACAACGGTCTCCTCTTATAAAAACAGGTCTTGGATATACTGGGGAATCCTCCCAGACCTCAGCACCAAATTATCTAAAAGCAGTCACAACTGGTTCTCTTCACTCAGCCACTCAGCAAGGGAACAAAGGTTCTTTACAAGTAAATCATGATCATCTCAAATCAAGGATCACTAACCGGGAGATCCCTCAAAGAAGCAACAACCAACAGGTAAATTCAAATAGAAGATTTCATGATTGCCGAAATTTCTACTTCAATGGATAATGTTTCTCATGTCATAATTTTGGTCATAAAGCTGTTCAATGTGTTGCATATAAAACCATCATGACAAGAGAAGCAAGAAAGAAAAGGATGAATATTGAACCAAAGAAGAATACCTATAACAACTTTTCTCCTCTTCAAAATGAAGTTGAATGTACTTATTGTAATAACTTTGGTCATGAAGAATCTGAATGCAGGAGCAAGGTCCAGCCAAATGAACATGTTCCCTCAAGCTCTAAAGTATGGAAAAAGAAAGAAATACAGGTTGAAAATTGTGGGATAGCATTATTTGCAGAAGGTGAAGAAAATCAATGGTACATTGATAGTGGGTGCTCAAGACACATGACAGGTGACAAAAGCAAACTTCTTACATATAATGCTCTAGAAAAGGAAACGAAAGTTACATTTGGTAATGATACCCCTGCTGTAATTAAAGGAAAAGGGTCAGTATTTCTAAAAGAAAAGGTGAAGGCTAATGATGTCATGTATGTGGATGGTTTAAGGCATAACCTATTAAGTGTAAGTCAAATGTGTGATCAAGGAACAGAAGTGGTCTTTAGTTCAAAGGAATGTGTGGTTCGTGATCTTGATACAGGTAAAATCATTATAAAAGGAAAAAGAAATCCTAGCAACCTGTATGTACTAAACGGTATAGATCAATGTTACTTGAGCAAGTCTTCAGAAAATTGGCTATGGCATAGAAGGCTGGGGCATCTGAGCTTCTCTCAAATCAACAAAGCAAGCAGACTTCAAGTTGTTCGTGGTCTTCCCAATATTTATCTACCAGAAAGCATCATATGCAAATCTTGTCAATTCGGTAAGCAGACCAGAGTACGTTTTAATGCCAAAGAAGGATCATCAAGTAAGCCTCTTGAACTCATTCATACTGACATATGTGGACCTATGAGAAAGAAGTCACCACGTGGGGAAGAATACTATATCTTATTTATTGATGATTACTCTAGAATGTGTTGGATCGGGCTCATTAAACATAAAGATGAAGCATTTGAAAAATTTCAGATCTTCAAAGCTTTAGTTGAAAATGAATTAGATCTAAAAATCAAGTGTCTTAGATCTGATCGAGGAGGAGAATATACATCAAATGAATTCTCTGAATTTTGTGAACAACATGGCATAAAAAGACAATTCTCTGTAGCAGGTACTCCACAACAAAATGGCGTAACAGAAATAATGAATAGAACAATTCAACAAATGGCTAGAGCTATGCTTGATGATTCTGGAACTCCTGACATGTTCTCGGGAGAAGCATCACATACAGCAGCTAACATTCTCAACAAGGCTCATGTTCGGGTAAATAGTGACAAAACTCCATATGAACTCTGGTATGGTAAAACTCCATCTGTGAAGCATTTTAGAGTTTTTGGAAGTAAATGCTTTATCAAAAATAATGATGAAAAGCTTGGAAAGTTTGAACCTAGATCAGATGAAGGGATATTTCTTGGGTACTCATCTTCAAGAAAAGCATACAAATGTTACAATAAAAGGCTTCGAAAGATTGTTGAATGTATTGATGTTGTTATTGATGAGTCTCCTGCAGCTCCTAAAGAAGAAAAAAAAACAACAAAAGAAGATGATGGTGACCTATGTCCTTCTACATCAAATGATATAGACAATGGATCCAATGAAGAACCTGAAGATGATCTATCTGAAAAAGCTCCATCAAGATATGTGCAAAAGAATCATCCTGAATCTCAAATTTTGGGTGACAAGGAATCAGGTGTACGAACAAGGAGAACTCTTGTGGGATCTTCTAATCATCTGGCACTTCTATTCAAAATTGAACCACACAATGTCATTCAAGCTAGCAAAGATGAAAGTTGGAAGCAAGCCATGAATGAAGAACTTGATCAAATTGAAAAGAATGACACTTGGGAATTGGTACCAAGACCACATGATAAAAATGTCATTGGAACTAAATGGATCTTCAAGAACAAACTAAATGAGAATGGGGATGTTGTAAGAAACAAAGCTAGATTGGTCTGCAAAGGGTATACTCAACAAGTAGGTATAGACTTTGAAGAAACTTTTGCTCCTGTAGCTAGACTTGAAGCCATAAGAATTTTTCTTGCCTTTTCAAGTTATCAACAAATCAAAGTCTATCAAATGGATGTTAAATCTGCTTTTCTTAATGGTGATCTAGAAGAAGAAGTATATATAGAACAACCGGAAGGATTCATTTTGGGAAATGATGCAAATCTTTTTTGTAGACTTAAAAAGGCTCTATATGGTCTCAAACAAGCTCCAAGGGCTTGGTACTATCGTCTTGACAAATATCTTCATCAACAAGGATTTTCAAAGGGGTCTGCTGATAGCAACTTATACACAAAAGTTGAAAATGATAAACTATTTATTGTGGTTGTATATGTTGATGATATCATTTTTGGGAGTAATGAAGAATCTTTGAGTCAAAAATTTGCTTCTGTCATGCAGCAAGAATTTGAAATGTCCTTACTTGGAGAACTAACATTCTTTCTTGGCTTACAAGTGCATCAAACTGCAGATGGTATATTCCTATCACAAGAAAAATATCTTAAGCAAAATCTGAAGAAGTATGGCATGGAAGAATGAAAACCTGTAAGTACACCAATGATAACCGGATGCAATCTCAGTTCTCATGATGATTCTCCCACGGTGAATCAACCAGAATACAGATCAATGATAGGAAGTCTACTTTATCTCACTGGAACTAGACCAGACATTATGCATGCAGTAGGGATTGTTGGACGATTCCAAGATAATCCAAAAGAGTCTCACCTTCAGGCTGTTAAAAGAAGTTTCAAATATCTTCAAGGAACTCAAGACCTTGGTCTATGGTATCCAAAGAATGCTGATCTTACTCTTCATGCTTACACTGATGCAGATTGGGCTGGAAGTGTTGATGATCGGAAAAGCACTAGTGGTGGTGCATTCTTCATGGGACCCCGGTTAGTATCTTGGTTCAGCAAGAAGAAAATTTCTATTGCCTTATCTACAGCAGAAGCAGAATATGTGGCTGCCGCATCTTGTTGCACTCAACTCCTTTGGATGATGCAAACCTTACAAGATTTTCAAATAAAATGTACATCTTCTGTCCCCATTAAGTGTGACAATACAAGTGCCATCAGTATTTCAAAGAATCCTGTTATGCATTCGAAGACCAAGCACATCCCCATCAAGTATCACTTCTTACGTGAACAAGTGCTTGAGCAAAAGGTGAAGTTGGAGTATGTTCCCTCCAAAGAACAAGTTGCTGATATCTTTACCAAACCTCTGCCCAGGGAAGCATTCGAGTATCTAAGACAGAAGCTGGGAGTGTTCTCTGCCAGTCAAAAGAACAATTCTGCATAAATTTAGAAGATGGCATTGGATACGCGGGTTCTATGAAACACAGTCGCATATATACGCGAGTTCCTGCACAGAAAACCGCGTATGTATGATTGCTGACATTTTTCTGATTGGATTCAGCTCTCTTCAGCACAGCTGCAGTGCTGTTTGGTATCTCTGATACTGTTTGGTATCTCTGGTAGTAATTATGTTTCTAATTTTTTATGAAGATGCTTTGATGAGTTGTTGGTGAAAGTGTCCAGGATGCACAAACTAAGGGGGAGCCTTAGTCATATGAAAAGGATGCTTGATACACAGATTCAGGGGGAGCATTAGCGTTGCTGAGTATAATGCATTGTTGGCATTATGATGGTTCTGAATTATGTTCTCTTTCTTGAGGACTTCTTGGTATTGGTTATGAAAAGTCATATTTGTATTTTTGATGAAAAGGTCATGTGGAGACCCATGATGTAAAATTGTAATATTCAGTCATGTAAGGACTTGTCAAATTTGTAAACCCACTTGGTTGGGTAGCTGAGTCAAATTTGTAAACCCACTTGGTTGGGTAGTTGAGTCTCATGTATAAATCCACTTGTATGGATAATTGATGTAAGTATGAGTCTTTGGTGATAGGAAGTTCATAGAGTCATGTACTTCATTGAAAAATATGTTTGAAGATTCAGCATGAACTCAGGGGGAGCTTGGCCACTTCAGTACATATCAGATCTGCAGAACGTTTCGTCCACATATGAAGAAATGGAGGAAGTATGTTGGTTTTGGTCCGCCCTTTGCCCTTGATGTCAAAGGGGGAGAGTGACATGGTGTTTGCCATCAAGTCCAAAGGGGGAGATTGTTGGAAATATGATGCAGAGTGTTGTCCTTGATGGCAACCCACTGAATGAAGATGAAGACATGCGACTATTGACATATGTTGTCCTTGATGGAAATCCACCTGATGAAGTTATTCTTGACTTGATAGACCTATATGTACAGAAGGCAATGAAGAAAGGAATTCAGCATGTGCTAAATCTTGATGAAAAGAGTATGTCTCTTGGTATACGCGGATTGGCCTAGGGAAAGTCGCGTATGCACGCGGAAAGGAACGTTTCAAGTCGTGTATGGGCAATAGCGCTCAAAAAGTGCAAAACCAGGGGTAACCACCATGGTATTGACCCATTGTATTGGGTAATGATTCACCTAATTGACCCCGTCCAGGAATACCATCGGAAGTAATGTGGTTTTGGCTCATGGTATTGAAAAAGGGTAAACCTATATAAGGAGAAGAAATTCATTGTGCAAATTATGGGTGTGGGTGCAAGATGTCTGAGCTTGAATGAATACTTCTCTCTGAAGTAGATCTGAATGGAAAGGGTTACACTTGAAGATAAATCTGAATCGATGATGCTCCAATGATGAAGAAGGGGATCTAGATCTGAAATGTACTTGTATCTACTAGATCTGATTATGGAAGGCTTAGATCTGAATTGAGGCGAACATTTGTCTGAAGTGAAAGGGTAAATCTGAACTGAACATCTGATCTAAAGAAGTCTGCTGCTCTATAATGATTGAAGATCTATACGCTACTTCGCCTCAGAGGAAGCACGTATATACGCGGCTTCGCCGAAGAGAAAGCGCGTATGCGCAATGAAATATACACTGAGGTATACGCTGGTTTGTGTGAATGGAAGCGCGTATATACGCAACATCAGTAAAGGGAAAGCGCGTATGCAAACTAAGGTTTGCTGAAGCAAGGGGTATGAAATATCAGATCTGTTCTGCTGTGTTTATGCTATCTGATCTGTGTTGATAAGTATCTGTTGGTGATGTATGTTTGTGCTTAAAAGTATGGAAAGGGTTCAGTTTGAAAATATGATGAAATGTGGCCTGCAAGTGGTGTTCTATTGAAGTTGTTGGATCCAGTGTGAAAATTGATGAAACGTGGTCCAAGGTGGTGCTGAGGGTTGTAGCCTTCAGTCAGGGGGTCGTAGCTCCCTTCCAAGAGAGGCTGGTAAACGAGATCGGGGGGTCGTAGCTCCCTTCCAGGTGAGGATGGTAAACGAGTCAGGGGGTCGTAGCTCCCTTCCAGGAGAGGCTGGTAAACGAGCGCAGGTGGGTGCCTGCGTGCTGGTCAAGTCTGCGCCAGCATATATGTTGTAAGATGTTTTCTCTATAATAAAATATTGAAGGCTGAGCAACTGCAGCGGTGGTTTTCTCCCGACTTGGGTTTCCACCTAAAAAATCCTGGTGTTCATGTGTGATGCTTTGTGTGATGGTTTATTCTGTTCTTACTGCACATGTTTACTGTTTATTAAACATCTGGTGAATGAATGATGGAATGATTTAAGTGAATATCTAATAACATAATTAGATATCTGTGTATACGTGAGTTTCGTAAAGGGTAGCCGCGTATATACGCAAGTCTGTATCAGGAAAGTAGCGTATGGATTTTAGAAGCAAGAAAAAGTAAAAGTTTTGAATATGCAGTAAATACTGATTCACCCCCCCCCTCTCAGTATTTTTCCCAACGAGAGAAGAATGTTGATTTGGTTCTGTGCCAGGGAATTGCATTTTATGGAAAACAAAAGAGAGTCAGATTTCTCAGAGTTGGGAAAGAAAAGAAGAGCGAAAAATTAGAGCTTGTGCATACAGATGTATGGGGACCTGCTCAGGTATCATCTCTCGGTGGCTCTCATTATTATGTTACTTTTACTAATGATGAAACTAGAAAAACTTGGATTTATTATATTCAAAATAAATCTCATGTATTTGATACTTTCAAGAAATGGAAAGCTTTAGTTGAGATTGAGACAGGAAAGAAGTTGAAGTGTCTTATATCAGACAATGGAGGTGAATATTGCAGCAAAGAGTTTGATAAGTATTGTTCAGAGCATGGAATTCACAGAGAGAATACAGTTCCAAGAACACCACAAGAAAATGGTGTGTCAAAAAGAATGAATAGAACAATCATGGAGCGTGCAAGGTGCATGAGATTACATGTAGGATTGCCTTTACAATTTTGGGCAGATGTTGTAGATACTGTTGTTTATCTAATAAACAGAGGGCCTTCAAGTTCCTTGGATGGTGGTATTCTAGATGAAGCATGGACATGTAAAAAGGTACACTGCTCTTTTTTTAAAGCCTTTTGGCTGTGAGGCTTTTGTCCATATTAATAAAGAAAATAGAACAAAGCTTGAGGCAAAATCAAATAGATGTACCTTTATTGGATATGGTGTTAATGATTTTGGATATCGCTTATATGATTATGAAAATCATGAAATCATTAGGAGCAGAGATGTAATATTCAATGAAAAGGTCTTGTATAAGAATCAATTGCAGGAAAAGAAACGGGAAAAAGAAAACAAAGAATACACAACTCTTGATGAGATCACAGAAAAAGTAAAGGTGCCTGAAAATAATAATAATCAACAGCCACAACAACAACAACCACCACAACAACAACAGACACCTCAAACACTTGAAAGTGGTGTCAAAAGATCTACCAGGATAAGTAGACCCCCTGAATGATACTCTCCTTCACTATATTATTTATTGTTGATTGATTCTGGTGAACCCAAATGTTATGAAGAAGCAATGCAGGTTGAAACTAGGAATAAGTGGGAGCTAGCCATGGAAGAAGAGATGGACTCTTTAATGCATAACCAGACTTGGGACTTAGTCAGGTTGCCTGCAAGTAAAACTACATTATAGAATAAATGGGTTTACAGGCTGAAGGAAGAAGATGGAGGAAAACAGAGGTACAAAGCTAGACTTGTGGTGAAGGGGTTTGCACAAAAGAAAGGTATTTATTTTGATGAAATATTTTCTCCTGTTGTTAAGATAGTCTGATGAGAACTATCTTAATTCTTATGTGGCTGGAAGATTTTATGTGCAGGCAGGTTAGATGTAAAGAGCAGGAATTCTCCATGGAGATTTGGAGGAAGAGATATACATGCGGCAACCCGGGGAAGGATATGAGGTAAAGGGAAGAAAATTGGTGTGCGGGTCAAGCAGGTTAAGAAGAGCTTTTATGGCTTAAAACGAATCCGAGGCGGTGGTATCTACAAAATTTGACAAGTTTATGTGCGAACAGGTTATACTAAGATGTCACTACGTCATTGTGTTTATCTAAAAATGAAAAATGATGGAAGCTATATTATATTGTTATTGTATGTAGATGACATACTTGTTGCGGGGTCTAACATGCGGAAATAAAATGTGCTCAAAAGAAAATTGGAAAATTCACTTGCAATGAAGGATTTGGGAGCTACAAAACAAATCCTTGGTATGAGAGTAAGTAGAGATAGGAAAAATCACAAATTAACATTGTCTTAGAATGAGTACATACAAAAGGTGTTGAAAATATTTAATATGTAGACTGAAAAACTACTTAGTACATCTTTTGCTAGCCATTTCAAACTTAGTAAGGATATGTGCCCCAAGACCCAAGAAGAAATGGACTATATGCCTAAAGTTCCATATGCATCAGCAGTTGGAAGCTTAATGAATGCAATGGTATGCACAAGGCCTAATATTTCACATGCAGTGGGAGTTGTAAGTAGGTACATGAAAAATATATAAAAATAACATTGGATTGTAGTGAAATGGATTCTCAAATATTTGAGAGGTACCACAAATCAAGCATTATGCTTTGGTGGTTCAAACATGTCTCTACAGGGATATGTTGATGCAGATATGGCAGGTGACAGAGATAACGGTAGGAGCACTACAGGATATGTATTTACTGTAGGTGGAACAAATATTAGTTGGGTTTCAAAAATCCAAAGTGTTGTTTCACTTTCAACAACAGAAGTAGAGTATATTGTTGCTACAGAGGCTAGTAAAGAAATGATTTGATTACAAAGGTTTATGGATGAAGTGGGTAAGAATCATGATATGGGCACATTAGATAGTGATAGATAAAGTTCCATTCATCTTGAAAATAACTCATCATTTCATTCCAGGACTAAACACAAACAACTCAAGTACCATTTCATATGGTCAGTATTGGAAGATGGACAATTGAAGCTAGAAAAGATACACACTAGCTAGAATCCTGCAGATATGCTAACAAAAGTTGTAACCATGGAGAAAATGGGAATATGCTCAGTTTCAATTGGTCTTCAACAATGACGATAAAGATGAGGAGTGACGGGTCCAAAGAGGAGTCATTGTCTAGAAAATGAAGCAGCGGTGGAGTTGCTACAATCAGTCTCCAAGTGGGAGATTGTTGGGTGTGGAGCCCGATTATCTTGTTTACTTTGTATCACAACACTGGACCCTTGTACCTTAAAAGGGGCGGCAACGCTGCCCATAATTAATCGCTGCTGTGGGGGGTCTAGGGGGGGAGACAGCGCTTTTCGGAGTCCCCCCCTAGCGGGGGTTTTTGGGGGCACTGCCCCCGAAGCTAAAAACAGATGTAAAATTTCCTTGTAAAAGTATAGTAATTTCTAGTCAATCTGGGCTGTTCATTAGGTAAATGATCCGATGGTATAAGTTATGTTTAGATTAGGGTTTTTTTCCCTAGAATGCAACCCCCTTGTATATGTGAGGGTATTGTATTGTGGCTATGCATTGTATGTGTATTATCGGAGCGAGAAACAGAGAGGGAGACTGTGAGAAAGAACAGAGGATATTACAGCGGATTTGCTGTAGGTTTTGTCTTTTCATTTTGCTGGATAATAGAAAGGAAGGACTGGCTGTTCGGGGTGGACGTAGCCCAAACTGGGTGAACCACGTATATCTGTGTCTCTCTAGTTTTATGTGTTTTTTGTGCTTTTATTTTCCTCATATTTTATGTGTTGCATTGCTCCATAATATATAATTTTCTAACATTCTGCAAGTAGCCTTCCAACTTGTTAGCCACTTATGAAATTTGTTATACCAAAAGGTGGCTAAATAATTTTTTGGAGCCTTCAAGGAACAAATTTTTATTGCAAAAAGTGTTGGCTCTTGAAGTCTCATAAAGGCCTCATACCTCTGTCCAAAATCTTCCCTACTGTGCCCATTTTACACTCTGGAATTCTGTTGATTTCATGAGAAGAAACTGCTGCAAAAATCACCTTTTTCCCTTTCCTCACTTCAAAACTAACCTCATTTTCTACCCCTTTCATTCTCATAAAAATCCTTCATTTTCATGTTTTTCCCCTTTCCCCTTCATAAAAACCCCTTTGGTAAGGTTTAAGACTCTCTCTTCGCCTTATCGAAACCCGCAAGATCCATTGAAAACTTCATAAAAATACATATTTATGTGTAAAGGTTTAAGCCCCCTTGGGCTAAGTTCTTAACCATTTCCACTACACATGCCCTAGTACTGGAGCCAGGCGCTAAGCCATTTGGGTGCTTATCGCATCGGAGGAAACACAGTGCGCAAATCTTCCCCCTTATTGAAATCTCCGATGTCGATTAGCCCTATGCATAAAAACTCTGGTCATATTATCTTCCATACATCCATGGCTCCGCAGACGGGTGCCAAGCCAAATTGCGAATATAAAACCCTCCCGACAAAAAACCTTTGTTTATATTAAATTTTGGGTTTTAAGTGTTTTTTTTCGTTATATTAAAAGAAAACCGGGCGGAATTCATCGCATCGCTTTTGAGAGGGAGGTGGTTTTTTCCGTTTGGCAGCGATCAGCGCCACCGACTGACACGTGGCCTCAAGCCATTTTGAAATACCACCCTCATCGCACATTAAAGGTCAGCTATGGGCCCGGCATGATATTGGCGTGCGCCGTCCGATCTGTGGCTAGCTCATCAGATGGTGATCGTGATCTGAAGAAGCCTGTAAGATAAACGTGGTACAGCGTGGTTATTTAAAACATCTCCGCCGTCGATCTGATTTGTAGATCGATGGCCCACACTCCATCACCCTGGCCCCCTCGTCCACAGCGGCAGTCAACTGTCCCACAAGAGCCGGTGGTCCCCGGCACCACATGAGCATCCATGTGACAAATTTTAATTGGGGCGGATCTTTATTGTTTCCCCGCATAGTCAGCAAATCCAGACCTAGGGGACTTTATATAGCATGATTTTATTAACCTTTTTTGATGTTCGAGCATGTTTTATAAGGTTTTTTGGTACCCGATCTCCACCGTTGATCACGTGGGCCGATCTCATCCGATGGCCCACGTGTGTCCCGATCCCCAAACTCATTTTTCCACCAATATTTTCCCGAAAATTTTTTTTTAGCCCATTTTCTCCATTTGTCCAAATAAAATGACTCTGTCATTTTGACTATTCGCCCTCGCTCCCAAGCGTCGATCTCTGCGCGATCGACGGTTTTGATTTAATTTCCTCCTTCACTCTCCTCTGACCTCCTCTAATCAATCTCGACCATTGGATGATTCCATCCAATGGCCATGCTCTCTCCATGTGCCTTCTGAAGCAGAAAACCTATATATATGCAGGATTTTATAATGTTGTTCGTATTTCGCAGGGTTTAAATGGTTTTTTCGCTGTACTATAGAAAATTTCAAAGGTTGAGGGTGGAAATCCTCTCGCCTTTGATTCATCAAAGGGAATCATTCACAGGATTCAACTCCACGTTCCATCCATGATTCATGAGGAATTGATGCCACTCGATCCCTGTGCAGCCCTGTACACCAACGAACATAGCAAGTGAATCAAAAATCAAAGAGTATCCGTGTCGAAGACAGAATGCACAAAAATGGAAGATTGAAGACAAATTCATGAGGATTACGACTAATATTGATTATCAAAAGCCTAATCCTCCCAACTAAAACACAGTTTAAAGAAGATCATAATTTTTTTATCAATAGGAAAGCCTCCACTGCCACATCTGAGGCAAATTGATTCCTCCCAACTACCACAGTGCCACCTGTGCCTCAAAACATTCAAACAGAGGCCGAAGTTATTGATCAAGATCAGATATTTTCCTCAGCGCAGCCAGAGAGTTAATTCTGCAAGTGAACTTAATGACAAAATATCAGCAGAGTTACTTTAACATAATAGAGAGCCTCAAAAGTAAAAAAAGAGCTCCCACCGAGCTTAAATCTTAATGTAAATTATTTAATACAGAGGACACCTATGTAAGCTTCTTCATCAAGCCCCTCAAAGGCCGAGAAGCCATTAAGTCTGTATTAATTATCTTTGGAGATATTTTATCAGATCTCACCTCCTCATTCTTCTATAAATACTACTGGAGAAGATGAGAGAGGGGTTGGTTGATCACTAGTTGTAATACTGAAACTCTTTGAAATAATACATAGTCTGTTGAAGTTGAAGAAAAAGCTGAAGTCTTGGAAGCCTTGATGATGTTGTTACATGCTTGTTCCTGAGAAGGATCTATCATTGGATCCATGAGCCTGGCTGTTGGTGAAGTATTCTGAATTGTTTTATGTTTTCTCCTATTTTCATTATGTTCCATAATTTCTTACTACAGTAGGTTGAAAGTTTTAGGCTAAGAAATGACTCTTGGAAGCACCTTAGACCTATTCATCCTTCACTATTTCATGTTTTCTTCTGCTGAGGTATTTTAGAGTCTTAAATATCTCTCTTGAGTCCTCATGCTTGTTTATTTCTATGATAGTTTGAATAAGATGGTTTCAACATGATTTATGGTTCTCCTTGCTTGTCTGTTGCCACTTAAAAGGTTGTTATTGAAGTCTCCCTTTGAATTATTTCTGTTTATAGTAAGCCAAGGAGGTATGTTCTGATCTTTCCCTTTGTCCTTGCTTAAACAGTTGTCTTAAAGGTATTTGTAGTTGTAGGTGTTCCCTCTTCTATGACTGCAATTATCAGTGAATATTTTCTGTTTTCTAAGTCATTTGAAATAAAATCTTTGAGGAAATAGGGTGTTCCCCGAATCGTAGATTTCATTTTAAAAGTTTTTTGAAATCATTATTTGCTTAAAGGTGTGATTTATAGACTTCATGGTTAGCCCTATCTAACAAATGGCTCTTTATTGTTAAAATTGTGTTTTCAAATTCCTGTTGTTGAGAATTAAACTTCTCTTTCCAAATCATTGATGTCCATCTCATTCCAAAAACCAAAAGATCCTGTGGCCAAGTTAGATTTTCCCTCTGATATCCCATATCCATTGATAAATTTGTCATGACCTTTTTTTGACTCCATTGCCCAATGAAGCTACTACTTCCTCTTTCTACCTACCTTTCCTAGATCTTTCATATTCTACTATATCAATTCAACCAAACAAATAAACAAACATCTGCACTCAATAACTAGTCTAAAACCAATACTCTAGGCACACAAGATAAACCTTTGAAAACAAACATTTGAGAGATCCCTCTCTGAGAACAGGAGGACTAGATCATGTAACTCTAAAGATTGGTTTTGATGTTGCCTTGTCTTTCGATTTTCCAAACTATCAAAACACGGGACGCAAACATAATGGCGATCATGGTGGGACCCTGAGTAAAATCTTCAAAATTAAACACTCACTGTCTAGTATAGCATAAGTGACCTTCTTCAAGCACTACCAAGCATAATGGTAATCATGATAGGACTTATTTTGAATCAGTGACAAACTAAGTAAACCCTTAGGATTCTCTTAGAACCTTATCAAACCCTGAAGGAATTAGTTACCAAGCCATAAGAGTGAACTTTGTATGTTTTGACACCCTAGCTAAGTGTTAAGTCAAATTTAGGACACTCTCATAACCTATAAAATCAAGAAACTCAGAAAAACACAAAAACATTTTAGTTTGGCTTCATAATAACCTTGGTGGTGGACCATAAAACCTTTTACCTCCAAAAGAGCTAAAAATTTCCACCTGGTGACTCCACAATCCTAAAACAGACCTTAAGACTCCACTGGGAAGATCCATAATCTTTGTAACATCATACAAACTCAGTTAGAAGGCTTTGGGATTAAATTTTTCTTCTTTTAAAAGATCAATTAGCCTCTTAAATATTGTCATATTTGGTTAAAAATTTTCTTTTAGCTGGGTTCGAAAAACACAGCATGGTGGCTCCTAGAAAGATTCATACTAGAGCTTTCCCTAACCCAAACCCACAGGAAATAGTTGACAACCATGAAACTATACTTAGGGAGTCCCCTAAGGTTAAATTTTCAATTGTTTTCAGATCACCCTTGAGAGCTAATTCAGTTCCTGAAAATCTTGCAGCTCTACACCAATCACAAGTCGACTTAAGAAATACTTTTAGAACTAGGTCACTTGATGATATAATTCAGATAGACTATGAGTCTTCATTTTTATCCCCAAAGCAAAGTAAACATCTTGGTAGTAGAGAAACCACACCACCTGATTTACGTTTCCTTCTCAATTTAGGTGTCTCTCATCCAAGATCATCTCAACAATCTATCCCTGGTACATCCACATCTGTCCATCCAACATCCACTATCCAAATCACTTTATTGCAACCCACTTTCCCTTTCGCAAACCCACCCCTTGTAAATCCACGTTTCTTTCCAGCCATGGAAACATGGTATGCCCCATTAGTGTTACCAAAACCTATGCTTCCCTTACTAAATTATTACCAATCCAAAATCCCTCATTTCACTAGAAAAGAGTTTACAACAACTCAACATCATGTAGATAGGATGGAAGATGCTTTCAATTACATGGAGATAGAAGAAGAAACTATGAAGATGAGGATCTTCGCCCAAAGTTTAGGAGGAGATGTAAATAAATGGTTTAAAAACTTACCTCCTAACAACATAAATGATATCCCTACCTTGCATCAAACATTCATCAACGAATGGGAACTCAAAAAGAATCCTCTCCAAATACTAGCAGAGTATAGCAGCCTCAAGAGAAATCAACGGGAGAGTGTTCATGAGTACTCTACTAGGTTCAATAGTGTTTACAATGCTCTTCCACCTCACATGAAACCTCCTCAAGGCATGGCCTTGGTAAGGTATCCCGAAGGCCTTGATGCTGAAATGACTTATCAGTTAAGGGAGAGAGATTACTTAACGTTAGAAGACATGCAAAAAGGAGCTGTGAGTGTAGAAGCAAACATAATTGATAAAAGAAATAGGTTGAGATTAGAGAAGAGGGTAGCTTATAAAGATGACCTACTACACTCATCCTCAACTTCTGACACAAAAATTGACAACCTAGTGAAGGTGATGGAGAGGATGCTTGAAAAGATAAATTTGAATGAGAGAGTGCCACCAAGAGAACCTCAAAATAACCAAAACAAAAATAGAAAACAGAATTATAGAAGAGAAAACAATCAAGATAAGAAAAAGGAAAGCGACCAACAGATTAGACCTCCCTTCCAACAGAACTATGTAGATGAATATGAGGAAGATAGGGAGTTGGAAAGGTTGGGATAATCTCATGTAAACCTGATTGGATCAGACAGTCGAGATGATGTTTTCCTCACTGAGGAAGAACAAGGTTTTTTCTCTTATGATCAAAATACAAACACCTATGAAGATTCTGATGACTATAGATTGGGTTTTTAAAATGCAATCATGGAGGTGCATAAACAATACGATATTAGGAGCAAGGGGAACATAGATAACTCAAAGGGTAAGAACACTAATACTGCTATCAAGAAAAACACAAAAACTCAGCCCAAAAAGACAGCAGAAAAAACCAACATTTTGACCAAGAAACCAGACATAAACAAAGACAAAAGTGTCCAGCCGAATGTTGAGCAGAGTACCCCTGGCACTTCAGCTAGTGGTCCTAATAAAACTGTCCCAATTACCAGTCCAAACAAGGTTCAGCAAATCAAAATTGCTGAAAATAATTCAATTGAAAAGACAGATGTAAATATGAACAAGTCAATTGTTACTTTTAGCCTTGAGGGAGAGATTTCTAAGATAAAAATTACCATTCCCCTAGCTGAACTAGTAACCCAAGAAGTGTACAAAAACCAAGTTTTGAAAGCTTTGAACTTAGGAGGTGATACTGACACCTTGAACTTGACAGATGACAAACCTGAGTTGTTGTTTGGTCCAGAAGTTGAAGGAAAATACCAAGAAGGGGCTGTCCCTCCCTTCTATGTTAGCTTGAACATACATGAGAAAATTTTACACAATGCCATGTTAGATTCATGAGCTTCACACAATCTAATGCCCAAGGTGGTAATTGAAAGCTTAAGCTTAGAAATTACTAAACCATACAAAGACTTGTATTCTTTTGACTCAAGCAGAGTCAAATGTTTGGGTTTAATTAAAGATTTGTGTGTTAACTTATCCCAAATCCCTTCTAAGATTTTAGTCATGGATATAGTTGTAGCTGACATTCCCCCTAAGTATGGCATGCTCTTATCAAGATCTTGGGGAGCCAAGCTTTAGGGAAGCCTTCAAATGGACATGTCTTATGCCACCATCCCTGTTTTTAACCAAAACAGAAGACTATATAGGAAATCTCACATGAAGTACATGGTGAGCAATATAGACAAACCAAACAACTCTCCAATCTATTCTATTCAATCAATTTTAGATTCCTTTATCTTATGTAATGAAGATGAAATCACTCAACAAGATAAGGAAAACATAGACCCAATCAGTTCACTAGAAAAATCAAGTATTCCCTCCAATCAAATTCAAAACATTGACAATCAACAGCAACAAGAAAAAAAAATGAGCCAAATATACTCACGACAGTAAAATTTGATGGATCCTGTAATAAAACAAGTGTAGGGGCAGGTGTTTGGATTCAAAATACGAATTAGAGTTTTTCATATAAATTAGATTTCCCATGCACTAACAATATTGCTGAGTATGAAGCACTTCTCCTAGGCTTATAATTTCTTAAACAATTAGAATCCCAGAGGATATTAATCTTAGGAGATTCTTAACTGATCATAAGACAAACCAAAGGATAATACTCAACTAGAAATCCAAGGCTCAGGGAATATCAGAACGCTACCCTTTATTTATTGAAAACCTTTGAAAAATATGAACTTATTTTCATCCCTAGAGCACTGAATCATCTAGCAAACGAACTCGCCTTCAATGCTAGCAATTGCCAAATACCCGAGATAAATGAATAGCTTAGCATAAAGGTAAAATACAGGCATGTTGTGCCTGATAACAAAGATCACTGGCAAGTGTTTGACTCTGAAAAACACATAGATGATTTTTTAAAATCAGAAAACGATTTCGACATACCAATATCGGAATCCAACCATAAAGAAAATTGTTTGTATTTTGAACAAATCCCAGAAGTTGAAATGACATATTCTGCTGATATAAATCATTATGAGAATCCTTTTGAAGCAGAGACAATTAACAACACAGACCAAGAAGACTTGGAAGTTTTACAATGCAAAAATGATAAAATTCGAAGAGGTCTAGCACCTTTAGAACACCTTTTTTATTTTAACGATGTAGCCAAAGAACCGAGAATGGAGCCTGTGGAAACGAATGTAGAAGAGCATAACATAGGCAGTCTAGTAGAATTCAAGATGATCAAATTGTCTAGCACTCTCCCAGCTCACATAAAATTGAAATACATAGAGCTGTTCAAAGAGTTTAAAGATGTTTTTTATTGGGGATACAAAGACCTAAAATCGTATGATACCAGCATCATCCAGCATAAAATCCCTTTGAAGGAAAATAAAAAGCATTTTAAACAAAAACTAAGGAGAATAAACCCTGTTTTATTACCTTTAGTTAAGGAAGAGATTGAAAAGATGCATGCTGCTGGGATCATTATACCAATTAGATATTCAGAGTGGGTATCAAACTTAGTTTCTGTTAGAAAGAAAACAGGGGAAATCAGGCTTTGTATTGACTTCAGAAATTTAAACAAAGCCTATTTAAAAGACAACTACCCCTTACCCAAGATGGACCATATACTTCAAAGGGTGGTTGGGTCAAGAAGGATATCTCTCTTAGATGGGTTCTTGGGTTACAACCAGGTGTTAGTGCTCCCAAGTGATCAAATCAAAACTTCTTTTACCACACCTTGGGGCACCTTTATGTATGTCAAAATGCCTTTCGGATTAATGAATGCAGGGGCCACCTTCCAAAGGGCCATGGACATAGCATTTTCTGAAGATATTGGCTATTTCATAATCATTTACCTTGATGACATAACCATTTTCACAAAAACTGATGCGGAACATTTGATTCACCTGAGAAAAGTTTTTGAGAAGTGTAGGAAATTTGGCTTATCATTGAATCCCAAGAAAACACTCTTTGGTCTCCAAGAAGGTAAACTTCTTGGCCATATAATTTCGGAAGAGGGAATCAAAATAGATGCTACAAGGATAGATGGCATATTACAAATCAGTCATCCAAGAAGCCTCAAACAGTTGCAATCTTTCATCGGAAAGATTAATTTTCTGAGGAGGTTTATCCCTAATCTTGCTGAGCTATTAAAAAACATTACAAGCATGCTTAAGAAATATTTTGGTGTAAAATGGACTTTACCAACTAAACAATCATTCGAACTGGTTAAAAAATCTCTTACTCAAACACCAGTCCTGATTAGTCCAGTTTTCACCAAAGACTTTTATATATTTTCTTTTGCATCTGAGCATACAATAGCTGCAGTTTTACTTCAAAAGAATGAATTGAGGAAATAACAACCAATATATTTCTTTAGTAGGGCCTTTAGAGATGCTCCTCTCAAATATAATATCATGGATAAGAAAGCCTTAGCATTAGTGAAAGTATTAAAAGAATTTAGGGTCTATATTTTACACTCTCACATAATTTCTTTTGTTCCACATACTGTTGTCTAGGACATTCTAAGTCAAGACCCTGATGGTAAAAGGGGAAAATGGATTGCAACTATTCTTGAGTATGACTTAGAAATCAGGCCCACCAAACTAGTTAAAGGGCAAGGATTAGCAAAACTTATGGCTGAGTCTAACTTCCAAGCACTAGACATGAATATGGTAAATGTGTTGGAAGAAATAGAAGAATCTACTACTCCTTTTGTTGAAGAAACATTTTTGAATTCTCCTTGGTATGCTGACATTATTTATGTGCTTTTATATTTAAATTCCCCTCCTTATTTGTCTAAAACTAAAGCTATATTTTTGAAACAAAAAGCTTTGAGTTTTTTCATCTTAGATGGGGTATTAAACTAGAAAAATGTTGTTGGAATTTTTCTTAAATGTTTACTTGAAGATGATGCAAGAAAAATCATGCATGAGTTGCATGACGGAGAATGTGGAGGACACCTCTACTGGAAGGCCATATCAAACAAAATTCTTAGATCAGGTTATTATTGGCCTACCCTTTTCCCAAACACTCAGAAGTTAGTCATGTCTTGCCATAAATGTCAAATTTTTGATGGCAAGAGAAAACTCCTTCCATTACCTTTACATCATATCAGAGTTGAGGCACCTTTTCAACAATGGGGTTTAGACTTCATCGGAGAAATACACCCATCTTCCTGTTGTAGCCCCTACAACACCCTCCAAAAAAATCACCATTTCAAAATTTTGGAGCCCCTTAAAACTAAAGAGAAACTATTAAGTCGCCAAGTCGCAAAGCTAAACTATTAATGAAAACCGCGACCCCGCGACCTTGCGACCCCGCGACCCCAGGTCGCTAGGTCGCAGGGTCACAAATTCCCAACTTTAACGAAAAGTGTGACCTAGCGACCTTGCGACCCAGCGACCCCAGGTCGCCAGGTCGCCAGGTCGCTAAGTCGCAAATATACAATTTTAATGAAAAGTGCGACCCAGTGACCTTGCGACCCCGCGACCCCAGGTCGCCAGGTCGCAAGGTCGCAAGGTCGTAAAACTCTGGAATTAACCGATTTGCGACCCAGCGACCCGCATTTATTTCCCACACGTGCGACCTTCTATATAAGGGAGGTCGCCAGGTCGCATTTTACACATTCAGCGATTTGAAAGAAAACGCCTCTGACAGCTCGACTGGCGCGATTTTCCTGGGTAAGTTGCCATTTCCTCCTGCTGTTTCCATTATGAGCATTTCTTGCCAAAACCATGTCCCCTTAGGCCTTTAAATTGCCCTTTGTCTGAGATTTTATATTTTTTGAGGGTTTTGTGAATCTGCTTTCTCCACAATTGTCCAACCTCACCACATTTCTGGTTCAAACTCTCGTAGCTTTGCCCTTTGCTCTTAAAACCATTCTTCAGCTCTATCTGGACCCAGCCAGCTTATAAATCCTCAAGAGGAGGGAGAAAAGAAGTCTCATGGCCGCGCGCGCCCAAAACCCCCCCCGGCAAGCCTTATCGCGACCTGCGACCCAGCGACCTAGTCGCAAGGTCGCAAAGTCGCATTTTTCCAGATTTCTGGAATCTGCGACCCAGCGACCCGACGACCTAGTCGCGAGGTCGCATTTTCCATTTTTTTCGGAGAGTTGCGACCCAGCGACCTAGCGACCTGGTCGCGAGGTCGCAAGGTCGCGCCTGAACCTTTTTCTTGCAATCCGCGACCCAGCGACCCAGTAAACCAGTAACCCAGTTTTACATGTGTCATGGCTAAATCTCATTACTAAACTGTAACTGGTTTTATATCACCATGTCGTTCTTATCTTGGGATTCCTTTATGAATTTGATAGGTGAACTTCAAGAAGACATAGAGTGCATACCTGTTTTATCAGATTCTAGTGACATGGCACCCCCGCTATCTCGGAGGAAGGACAAGCAAGTAGTGGAAGAGATTGATGAGCTGGAAGTGGTGTCCCCACCCCCAATATACAGGGATACACTATGTACCTTTTCAAAAGAAGACAGTATGAGATGGTACCAGGTGTATCATGAGTTCGCCATACTGGAAGAGGAATTTCCAGAAGATCTCCCAGACCTAGAAATATACTTGGCAGTCAAGAAGTCCAAACTACATCTGGCAGGGGCGCATCCAGCCATATTTCCATGTCCTGAGGTGATAGATTGGATCATACAAAAGACGGATCCTAAGAAGTTTGTGATCCGAGACAGCGAAGGCAGGGCTTTTGCTACGCTCGTAGGCGTGGATGCTCACCTCTACTACTCATTGCCTCGCTCGGATGAGCATTTCACTCCAGAATGGGCTATTGCTCACGCTGTTCCGATAGTTGATACTATTAAGGAGCCCGAGAAGTTCAAGGTCAAGAAAGACCAAGAATACCCGGTGGCTAGCCTGAGGAAGGTTTATAAATTGGTTGCTGCCATGCTTTGCAGGCTTTACGGGCGCCCGGATTGCTCCACTTTCAGCTGTAGTTGGGCTACCATCATGGAGTATGTGACAACACATGGCACCCGTTTCAACTGGGCGGGCATATTGATGACTTCAATACAGACCAACTTGAACGCGGCATTGGCCCCGAATGAAGGAACGCCTGCCAAATTTTACATGTCCTCTTACCTACTGGATGTTGTCTGCGCAAGAGTACACTTCGAGGGATGGGCACACAATTGGGATTCCGAGCAGTCGCGTGCAATTCATCTGCAACTCAAAGTATTCTGGGAGTCCAAATACAAACAGGATATAGATCAGATCTCCCAAGTGTTTATTCCCTCTCTGTATAGACACTTATTTGGCCAAGACGCCCCCTGCATGTCTTGGTGGGCCAAGGAGACTCTAGTCAAAGTGGCACACTGGTTCCCTTTCCCCGGGTATACTTTCATCCGAGTCTTTGGAACTTACAGGGCACCACATGCTATGCCTCGCTTTGTGACGGACAAAATGCTCATCCAGGAGGTATGTTTCCAGATGTCTCAAGGCTTCTCCAGCGTCCTGTCGAAAGGCAAAAAGAAGCCGTGGCCCACGCTACCCCTCACCATTGGCGCGTGCACAGTTAAAGACTTCAGGGAAGTAGCAGCAGAGGGAGAAGCAATGAAAAGTTATCAGCTTGGGGCGCTAGAACACCGAACATATGACCCAGAAAGAATAGTTCCTGAACACTGCCTGAAAGCTAAATTCAAATGGACTTATCAGCATATTGAGCGCCCGACAGAAGATGAGAGGAGGAACTGGTATAATGCTGAGAGACAATTTGCTCTGGGAGTAAACGTGGTCCAAGAAGACCCAGATGATCAGAGCCTAGAAGACAGAATTCGTCAGTTAGGAGGTTCCTCTTCCTCTTTACCCAAGAAATCTAATACCAACACAGGGCTTACTCCATCCATCAAACAGAAAGAAGCAGAAGCAAAAGCCCAGCAAGAAAGAGAGAAGAAGATAAAAGAGGATGAGGAAGCACGCCAAAAGAGTGCAACAGCAACACAGAAGAATAAGCAGGCCAAGGAGGCCAGGAAAGAAAAGGAGGGAAAGGAGGCACAGGCCGCAGCAGAATGGGCACTTAAGGCAGAGCTGGATAAAGCAGAAGCTGAACGCCAAAAGAAGGACGAACAGGTTGCGGAAACTAAGCGCCAAAAGAAGGCCGAACAGGCTGCTGCAGCTGAGCGGAAGAGGAAGGCCGAAATAGAAGCAGCAGCAAAAGCTGAATGCCGGCAAAAGGAAGAAGAAGAAAAGAACACAGAAGAAAGGGAGGATGACATGCTAGAAGATATCGAGGTAAATCCCCTCGACATACCTCTGGGCGGTACCAAGCTTTCTGATGTTAGATCCCCCCAGGGGCAGGAAGAGGATTTATTTGACCTCACCAGACTCACATTCGATCAATTCTCTTTCAAAATCCGGCAAGAGAAAAGAAGGTCACTGGCGCAAAGTCCCTCTAATACATCCACAGTTGCAACAGGCAAAGACATAGTCCTTGATACCAGGACTAACCCTGTAATGATAGCATCGGCGGGTACTACTTTCGCCGCAGCCACGGAAGAGAACGTAACCAGAATGAGTAGAGAAATAGTCTCTCTACAAAATAGACTGCAAGCAGCTGAGCAGCGCGAGAAAAGAGCAGAGCAGGAGAAAGTAGAGTTGCAAGCAGAAGTTCAACAACTTCGAAACCAGACTCCACCGGTAAATGAAGTCCCACTGGCCATTTTCAAGGAGTGTGAAGTGTTGGAAGTAACTATGAGGCAGGTGTACGGAGAAATGTTCACCATCAAACAAACAGTCGCCCCACTGGGAAGAGCACGAGCAGAAACCAAGCAAAAGCACGAGCAGCTCAGGGAGGCCTCACAGGCCTTAGACAGGATGATGGGCTGGACAGTACAATACCCTGAGGCACCTGAAAATTTGCCCAAGAGGGACTGGATTCACACACAGGATGCTAAGGTTCAGCTCTGTATGGCGATACAATCCAAGGACAAACTGTCTAAGGACCTGGACAAAGTAATGTCTTCGTACAATCACCTGATCAGCGGTATCGACTTGATGCACACGTTGCACCACATTCCGTCGCTTGGGGCATTGGACGAAGAGAAAACCTGGGAGCAAGTGGATCAGGACATCCAGTCATTTTTGCAGCCTATCAAGCAACCCGCTGCTGATCCGGAGCCCTCAGCATCTCAAGAACATCTGAGTCAGTTTATTGCCACTCCAGCGCGGATTTATATGAAGCTTGCCTCGCTTTCAAATCAGATATCACAGAAAAGGGAAACCTTAGTACCAAATGCTTTGGAATGGATGCATCGATTGAAGGAGGAGGTCCCTCTGGTTTCCCCCATAGCAGTAGAGTACCGAACATGGCAAGATTTTCTCAAGGAGCAACAGATTGACACCCCTGACATCAACATTGCGCGTCCATCTCCACAGCCCGGTAGCAGCAATTCATGAGCAGCAGTTAGAGCTAGGTCACAGGTCGCACCAACAGGACAAGTCACAGGTCGCACTGCCTACCCAGGTCGCAAGTCGCGCATACCAGGCAAGTCGCAGGTCGCAACCTCTTCAAGGTCGCGAAGCAACTCAACAGGCAGGCAGGCGAAAAATCGGGAAGCCCAAAGGGAAAGTTTTGTGCTATAAAACTCCCTACGGGGAAAGTAATAAGGGCTTTTTCTTTTTGGAAGACTGAAGAGCTACATTGTATTGTATTGAAAGACTGGTTGGTCATCATTCAGATTAACGAAATCTTCTCCTTCACTTATGTTCAGTGTTTCAGTGATTTGGGCTTTGTATAAATCATTTTTCACCGGATCTATTAAAGGAACTGGTATTTTCAATTTGGCTATTTTAGTTTGGATATTAAATGGGACTTGAGTTTTTCCTAACTGAATGATTTCCTCTTTACCAATTGTAGTTTGATTTTTCTTATATTTTTTATCAGCAATTGGTATTTCGGTTTGTGCTTCCACTATTTTACTTTCAGTTTTATTATATGGGACAGTTTGAGTGCCAGTTGTAACTTTATCAGTAGTTGATGTTTTAGTATCAGCTGAAGTTTTAGCAGCAGCTGATGATTGAGGATCAATGGGTGTGATATCTACAATTTTTGTAGTGGAATTTTTCTGAGTTTCTCTAGGGAGAATTTGTAGCACTTTGGTTGCAAGAGCTTCTACTATTTTCTTGGTATGAGTTTGGACTATTTTCTTAGTAGGGGCTTATGTATTCTTCTTACTTCTAAGGTTATATTTCTTGTGACCTTCATTAATGGAAAATTCATAACCTTGTTTATAGTCAAAGGACTCTCCATATTCTAACTGTAATTGTTGTAGCATGTATAATTCATGTTCTTCTTGAGTAAGAAAAATAGTATTATCATCATTTATTCCCATTAAGTTAATCTAGGTGTCCTAGTCTTCTTCATTTTGGTTGGAACTTTTTGCATAGTTTTCTTGGAAAGGTGGTCTAATCAATTGATCAGGTGTTTCTTCTCTTGATTTACCAGTGTTGGGATTCTTCCTAAAGTTTGGATTTTGTATTTGAGGACCTTGTTGTTGATTATCCCACTATTGTTTTCTTTCCATATTTTATAATCTATCCATTATTCTTTCCATACTCTTTGCTAAACTATCTATCTTACTGTCTGATGTGGATGGTTCATCCTTAATAGCAACTCTTCTTTCATTTATTTTCCTAGCTCTCTTAGCTAACAAGTTAGCTTCTACACTAACTGCATTACTTTGCATCTGTTCTAATATTTCAAGGTTTCTTTCTCTCAATTGGTATGACATATTAGTATCAAAACCATTTGGAAATTTTATTAAAGCTAGATCTGGCAGGGGTTTGATGTTTGCTAGAATTACATTATAGATGTTATTAAACCTAGTACAACGGTTCTAAACAGGTTCATTAGAAGCTCTTCTAATGTTTTCATATTTAGAAAATATTTGTAAAGGATTTTTCTTTCTTTCCCATCTATTAGTAAATAATTGATGAAAATCAGTTAAATCAGCTATATGATTGGCAGGTCAAGCTTTAAACCATTTCTTTACATCTCATGTAAATGTTCGGGAAAATAATCTCATTTGAACATCAACTTCATAAATTTCATGTAATTCAAAGTAATCAGTGATTTTGTTTACATGTTGTTGTGCAGTATATTGACCAGTACCATCAAACTGAAATATTTTACTTTGGTAATCCTAGGGCATGGCATGTAATTGAGCTGGTAAGATGTTAGGTCCCTATATTACTAGTATAGTCCCTTATTGTTGTTAGTGTAACCCCCTTATTGTTATTATTTTACCCTTGTAACCCCCATTTTGTTATTATTGTGCCCTTAAATTATTATTGTTAGGTCGGCTAGGATTACATTGTGGCCCACTAGGATTACATTATGGCCCCATGGATTCCTATATATAGAAAGGAGGTTTTGTAAATTGTATCATCCAAGAATTGTTCATTTATGTAATGTATTGGAGGTTGCCCCCTCGAAGTGGCTTATTTCTAAGGCGTTGATATCTCTTTTCTTCTATTTTTGGAGTTGGTTACACAACATTTGGTATCAGAGCTTTGGATTCTAGGGTTTCGCTGCTCCAAACAGGTCATCGTGGCATTTCGTTATAACTTTTTTTCTACGAAGTTTCAGAAGCTGAAATTTTTAGGGTGCGAAGCCGAAATCCCGAGGAAGATTGTCTAAAAATTTCAAATCTTGGTTCGCAATATTTTCGGAGATATGATCCGTGGAAGTTAGGTCTTTTTTTAGGCTCCTAAACAGGTCATCGTGGAATTTGTGCTATAAATTTTTTTTCTACAAAGTCACAAAAGCTCAAATTCATAGGGTGCGAAGCTGAAATCCTAAGGAAACTCGTCAAAAAATTTCAGAGCTTGGTTCGCAATATTTTTGGAGATATGATCTGTGGAAGGTAGTGCTTTTTCAGGCTCCCGAATTTCATCTCAAAGAGGTGATCGTGGGAAAATTTCAATATCAATAACTCTCTCTGCGGGCATTGGATTGGAGTTAGTAAAAATTGGTTGAAATTAAACGGGCAATGAGTTTCTTGGCTATCAATTTTGAGGCAAGAGTTCAAAACGAGTGACACGTGGCAAGTCGTACAAGTTCGCTCCTGCGAACCGGTCTATAAATTAGGTCATTGTGGGAGATTGGACACAACTTTGTCTTGGAGAATCCAAATTAGGTCAGACCTGTGGCATTCAAAAGAGAATTTAGAGGGCTACTTCAGTGATGAATTTCAGATATAGAAGAGCCACAATCATAGAGATAATACAATTTCAATATCAAGCTCCTCAAAAGAAAGTAAAAGGTGTGTATTTTTTTTCCGAATTGCATAAGTCTTGTTTGAAGAATCAAGTTGAATTGATTGCAAGGGCATATTGTAGAATAGATATCAGTATTGGATTATAAAATGGCCCCTAAAAAGAATTCAACATCCATTAAGCCTTTGGAAAGCTCTACTATGACTCATGAAGACGAAGAATTGCAACATGATCTATCAAAATTACAAGAGCAAGTGCAACAAATTTCACTCTCACAAAGAGCAACAAAAAATGAAATGGAAGTTTTGAAGAAAAGCGTGGAAGTGAAGATGGACGGTTTGAAGAAAGGCATGGAAGCTAAGATGGATGGCGTGGAAGTGAAGATGGACGGTTTGAAGAAAGGCGTGGAAGCTAAGATGGATGGCATGGAAGCTAAGATGGATGATCTAAAATCAAACATCGAAGATTTGACAAAGTTGATACAAAAAATGTTTCCTAATGGTGAAAAGATAGTAGAAGAACCTCATGATGAGAACAAAATAAATGTTAATCGTGATTTCATAAACTCTAATGTTGGCGGGAAGAACCACCATATTCCAAAGATGGATATGAGGAAGTTTGATGGAAAGGATCCTGTAACATGGATACTACAGATGGAACAATATTTTGATCTCCATAACGTACAAAACACACAAAAGGTACGCATTGCAACTTTACATTTAGAACAAAATACATTTGTATGGTATCAATGGCTTTGCTCCCGTAAAAAAATTGTCACTTGGTCAATTTTTACGGAGGAAATGATAGCACATTATGAGGATACAAAGAGCAACACCTTCTTTACCCAATTGATAAATCTCAAACAAAAGGGGTTAGTGGGGCAGCACATTGAGGACTTCCAAAAATTGAATATAAGGGTAACTGATCTTACAGAGGAACACAGGATTGATCTCTTCCTAGGCACTTTAAAGGATAACATCCAACATGAAGTTCGCGTTTTGGAACCTGATTCATTGGAGAAGGCATTCAGGTTGGCAAGAAATGTTGAATGTAAAATTATGGCGACAAGGAAGCCTACCACTCAATTCTATAAAGAAGGAAGTGTTGCTACGCCTAGATTTCCACAACCTACAAGGTTGACACCACAAAAATTGGAAGAAAAAAAAGAAAAAGGGCTTTGCTACAGTTGTGATAGCAAATACACTAAAGGTCATAAGTGTGCTGAAAAGAAATTATTTTACATAGATTGTGAAGAAGAAGAAGAAAATGAACAAGAAGAGGATACACACCAGGAACCGGCCATAGAAGAGGAAGAAATGAATCTGACCATATCATGTAATGCACTGGCAGGAATTACCACTCCTCAAACTCTCAAGATAGCAGGACAGATCAAGAAGAAAAAGGTAATAGTGTTGATTGATTCAGGTGGCACCCATAATTTTATTCATTGTAAGGTAGCCAAGGAATTAAATTGTTTCCTATACCCAGCACCAGAATGTCAAGTGATGGTTGCAAATGGAGGAACTATAAATTGCTCTGGAAAATGCCATAATATCAAGCTAACCATGGGGGAATATGTATTGACTAGTCTGATGCTTTCCATTCCTATGGGAGGTGCTGATGTTGTACTAGGAGTACAATGGTTACAATCTTTGGGGATGGTAGCTTTTAATTTTCAAGAACTTTTCTTGAAATTTTTTTCAGAAGGAAAGGAAGTCGAATTACGAGGTATTGAAGGGAATCCGGGAAGGATAATAAGCTCTAATGTCATGAAAAAGCTTCTAAAGAAAGAACAACGAGGCGTAATTGCACAATTATGCTCACTAGAAGTTCCGACATCAAAATCATCTATTTCTGCAGATCTCCAACAAGTCTTAGACAATCATTCCAAGGTGTTTGAAACTCCCAAAGGACTCCCACCTATTAGTGATCATGATCATGCTATTCATTTGATTCCAGGAAGTGTTCCTCCAAACATCAGTCCTTATAGATATCCTTACTTCCAAAAGAGTGAAATTGAACGTATGATTGTAGAAATGTTAGAGGCGGGTATAATTCAACCTAGTCAAAGTTCTTTCTCTGCTCCTGTAGTATTGGTACACAAGAAGGATGGATCATGGCGCATGTGTCCGGATTATAGGGAGCTCAATAAGCTCACCATTAAAGATAAATTTCCCATTCTGTGATTGATGAATTATTGGATGAATTACATGGAGCAATTTATTTTACCAAGTTGGATCTTCGTTCAGGATATCATCAAATTAGAATGAAGACTGAAGATATTCCAAAAAAAGCATTTCGAACTCATGAGGGTCATTATGAATTTTTGGTCATGCCTTTTGGCCTTACCAATGCACCTTCTACATTTCAAGGGTTGATGAATTCCATTTTCAAACCCTTCCTTAGCAAATTTGTGCTAGTATTTTTTGATGATATACTAATCTACAACAGGTCTTGGAAGGATCATGTTGAACATGTTGACAGGGTGCTCAAACTATTGCAAGAGAAACAATTATATGCAAAAACATCCAACTATTTCTTTGGAGTACAAGAGGTGGAATATCTGGGTCATATTATATCTCATGAGGGTGTTAAAGTAGACCCTAACAAAATTAAAGCCATTAAGGAATGGAAAGTCCCCAAGAAAATAAAGTAGTTGCGAGGATTTCTCGGGTTAACAGGCTATTATTGCAAGTTTGTTAAGAATTATGGGAGAATAGCAGCACCTCTAACAACATTATTGAAGAAAGATGCATTTTCATGGACTCCTGAAGCAACTAAGGCCTTGGAACGTCTTAAAGAGGCAATGTGCCTAGCACCGGTCTTAGCTACACCAGACTTCACAAAAACCTTTATTGTGGAATGTGATGCCTCAGGAAATGGAATTGGTGCAGTTTTAATGCAGGAAGGAAGACCCATTGCTTTTGAAAGTCGTCCGATCAAAGGAAAGTATTTACAGAAACCTATTTATGAGAAGGAAATGTTAGCAATACTGCATGCACTAAAGAAATGGAGAACTTACCTAATGGGAAGACACTTCAAGGTAAAAACTGA
Source organism: Pinus albicaulis (assembly GCA_034641835.2). Lineage (NCBI taxonomy): Eukaryota > Viridiplantae > Streptophyta > Pinopsida > Pinales > Pinaceae > Pinus > Pinus albicaulis. The sequence continues at coordinate 123,817 of JAXQQM020079102.1, forward strand.
TCATGATAGTCTTAAACACTTTTTGGAACAAAGACTATCTTCGGAAGAGCAACAAAAATGGGCAAAGATGTTGGGTTATGACTTTGAAATAATCTACAAAAAAGGAAAGCTTAATGTTGTTGCAGATGCACTCTCAAGAAAGAATGAAGAGGTGGAAGCATTGCTTTGTGCCATTTCTATTATCCAACTAGATTGGATAACCAAAGAAAGAGATGAATGGAAGAAGGAAAAAGATGCATGGACACTCATTCAAAAGTTGCAGCAAGATCCTAGTACATCTGATACATTTAGTTGGAAAAATGATTCCTTATGGTACAAAGATCGCTTATATCTTTGTAAGAATTCCCAACTAAAACAAAAGATTCTTTTGGAATTGCACACTTCTCCTTTAGGAGGACACTTGAGATTTTAAAAAACTTACCACAGGGTGAAGAAAGAATTTTTTTGGGATGGCCTTAAATCTGATATTCAAAAGTTTGTGGCGGAATGTTTGGTTTTCCAGTAGAATAAAGTGGAGACAATTAAGACCCCGGGACTTCTACAACCTTTATCCATTCCAAGTCAACGTTGGGAGGAGATTTCAATGGATTTTATCACAGGTTTACCTAAGTCCGAAGGAAAGAATGTCATCATGGTGGTAGTTGATAGACTTACCAAGTATGCACACTTTTGTGCATTATCTCATCCATTTAAAGCAAGTACGGTTGCTACTACATTTATGGACAGAATTCAAAAGCTACATGGAAGCCCAAGGGTTATTGTGAGCGACAGAGATCCCATTTTTACTGGAAATTTTTGGACGGAGTTATTTTCTTGTTTGGGTACTCACTTAGCTCATAGCTCATCTTATCATCCTCAATCTGATGGTCAAACTGAGATAGTAAATAAATGTTTGGAAGGATATCTTCGTTGTTTTGTATCTGATAAACAAACACAATGGGTCAAGTGGTTACCTCTCACCGAATGGTGGTATAACACTTCCTTCCATACTGCAGCAAAAATGACCCCATTTATGGCACTTTATGGATATCATCCACCATCCATCACATCATCTTTAAGGGAAATTTCGAAGGTTCAAGCAGTGGAAGATCACATCGAGCATCAGCAAGAAGTTCTCCAACTCTTAAAGGATAACCTGAATTTGGCACAAAATCGAATGAAACAACAGGCAGATCAACATCGTAGCGAGAGAAGTTTTGATGTAGGAGATTGGGTATTTTACGGCTACAACCATACAAACAAATGTCCCTCAAGCAAGCAAAGAAGGATAATAAATTATCGCCAAAGTACTATGGTCCTTACAAGGTGTTGCAAAAGATTGGTACTATGGCATACAAATTGGAGCTTCCTGCTTCTTCGCGAGTACATCCAGTTTCCATGTTTCATGCTTAAAGAAGGTTATAGGTGAAAATCTTCCAGTTCAAACAGTATTTCCAGAACTTGATGGGGAAGGGAAAATCATATTGGAACCTGAAGCAGTCATGGAAAAAAGAACTCGACAACTACAGAATCGATCAATTTCAGAGTATCTCATCAAGTGGAAGAACTTACCCAGTGAAGATTCTACATGGGAGGATGAGAATTTTATACAGAAGCACCCAGAGCTACTCAAGCGTTGAGGACAACACTTTTTTGAAGGAGAGGGGCATGTTAGGTCCCTATATTACTAGTATAGTCCCTTATTGTTATTAGTGTAACCCCCTTATTGTTATTATTGTACCCTTGTAACCCCCATTTTGTTATTATTGTGCCCATAAATTATTATTTTTAGGTCGGCTAGGATTACATTGTGGCCACATGGACTCCTATATATAGAAAGGAGGTTTTGTAAATTGTATCATCCAAGAATTGTTCATTTATGTAATGTATTGGAGGTTGCCCCCTCGAAGTGGCTTATTTCTAAGGCGTTCATATCTCTTTTCTTCTATTTTTGGAGCTCGTTACACAACATAAGACCAAAGGGGCATATCTGGCTACCATGGCTAAGATTCTAGCTTGGCTAGGAAGTAAGTTTGTGGTGCTTGGTGATGAGGTTGAAGTGTTTGCAGATTATCTTGGGACACTAGAAGATGTACTTGGAAATGAGGTTGAAGTACTAGAAAATGTAGCAGAAGTGGTAGAAGATGAACTTGAAGTGTTTGGAGATTGAAATAAAACTCTAGGTTGAAGAGGAAACTTGGGGATAAATGATTCAGTGGAATGAAGTGTAGTGGAAATAATAGATGCTGTGGTACTAAATAAAGATGAATTTATAGACTCTGAAGGAATTGTAGAAGGCTTAGGGGTAAAAGCAGATAAAGAAGCTAATTCAATAGAATGTTGAAAATACACTTCATCAATATCCTTAATCAAAGTTGTAGTCAAAGCATCAAGTTTATCAAAAGGTTCTAGAGCTTTTTTATTTGAATCAAGTGAAACAATATCCTTCTTTACTTCAATAAATTGAAGGAAATTAGGATCTTTTACACTATCATAGATTGAATTTTCAGATTTAGTTCTAAACAAAGAGTGTTCAAATGATAAATCAAATTCAATACCTTGTAAGATTGCTAATTCTTTAGGGAGTGAATTTTCTTTGATTAATTGACTAGTACTTCTTAGACTTTCTACCTTTTTAGTTTTTCTTTTTAAAATTCTATCAGGATCATCAACAATTATAGTAGGTTGTGGATCAAGATGAGCCCTGATATAGTATGTTCTTTTAGAAGCTAGAATTTTAATTATTAAATGATAGATCTTTAATAACCCTAAAACAACCTTAAGGTGAAAAGATGAGGAAAAGTGTTTCTTTTAAGGTTTATTTTAACACTGAGGACTGATATTCCCTAGTATGGTCGCCAATATGTTATCACTCCAATAATTCCTAGGGTTGTTATGTTTTCGTTTAAATAAATATTAGAGGTAACTATCAACCTACTTTTGAGATTAGGATCCAGCCTTCTTAATGCTCAGAGAGGGCTCTCTCTTTATGATTTAACTTTGTTGTTTTAGTTGATTTAGGCTAGTTATGTAAGATTGATTGGTTTTGATTTTGGTTTGGTGGTGGAATTACTGATTTAGATGGACATGTGCAAGTATATTTCCATTGAGATATGGATTCAATGTATAAAGCAAACATGATAGAATCAAGTTCTAAAGTAAGTGTTCACAAGGCAAGGTAATTGAGCAAAGACAGATCTTTTAGGCTGAGTGGTGAAGTGGTTTTCAATCAGGATCAAGGAGCAATTAAGTATTCCTTAAACCGGATAATGAGGGAAGTGAAAGATATTAATCGAAACTAAGGAGCAATCAATAATTCCCTAATCTTGATATCAGAATAAAACATCGAAATGAATAATAGCTCAGAACAGAGTGTACTTAAACAATTTCTGCAATAATATTCGTGTTATAACATTTAAATTTGGAAGACATGCAATTTTATGGAATACTTAAGAAAATAACAATTGAAAAATTGAAAGATACTTCACTGAAGTGGATCAACACATGAATCCTGTAATGCAATGCCATTATTACTCAATTTTGTCTGTTGACCTAAAAATGGTACAATAAACCCTCAGGTGTTTAGATCATTACAACTATAGAAATTTTTAGGATTCCACACTCAATACTTCAAATTATGAAGTATTTATACAAAAACTAATACAAAATATCCTAAAACTGATTTAGGAATTATTCAAGGGAAATTAAAATATCTTCATACAAGAAGATAGAGACACCTAGGAGACTAAATGCTAGTTGTCCCTGCTTATTTGGATTTACTCTTTGCTCTTTGATATTTTGCTTGTTTATCTTTCTAATTGTTGCTTTATGTTGGTTGTATCTTTACGCTTCTTGTCTTTCACTCTGATTCTCTCTTAACTCTGTTTTGACCTTTAAATTGCCTGCTCTTTTATCTGCTTTCACTTTTATCATTCACAGTAAATCATATAACTTTTCCCAAGCTTCTTCATCATGAATTTTAATCTTAACCATCCTCCTATAAATTTCATCAGCCTTTGAGTATTTTTCAAAAGTAGGCTTATTCACAAAGAGATGATTTACCTCATGCTAGAGGTAAAAGAGATTTTCAAAAGTTTGATAGAGTACTTTTCCTGTAGGCATTCCTTTCATGGAGGAATTTTTGTAATGTTCTTTGGCCACTTCTCTGATCTTCTTGTCATAATCTTCATGCTTCATTAATCTATCATTTATCACCAAAGGATTAGGTAGACCTTTCTGCCTTAAAACATCAAATTCGACCATGAATTTGGTTATTTCTAACTCCATAGTCTAACACTTATCTTCAAATTGTGTCATCAGGCTCCTCTTGGAAATTACCTTTCTTACCTCTAGGATTTTTTTAGTCCTATCACTTATGCCAACTTCTTCTAATTCCTATTTGTTCTTGGAATTAAGAAACTTTATTATTTAAATTTCCTCTTCTGGCTTCTTCCCAAGCTCCTCTTTGACTTTCTGAATAGCTTCACTAGCTTCCTTGATCAAATATTTCTACTCAAAGATAACTTGGATAGATGGCCAATTATCATTAACAGAGTTAATGATATTGGCTCACAGTTTTTGTTTTGACTGGACAAGTGGTTCTTTCAATTCCAATTCTTTTTCTAACTTTTGTATTCTATCAATCAATTTGTTTGACTTTTGTGTTTAATTCTTATGCATTATTTGTACCAACTTCTTTTCATCTTCAAGAATTTTTACTTGTTCTTTAATTCTATTTATTTCAGTAGTCTGTATTGACATGTCCTGCATGGCTTTGATCAATTTACCTACTTCATCACTAGAATGAGTTGTTGTTGTTGTTGATGTAGTAGTTGATGTATCTACTGGAACTGATGAAGTAGATGGAGCTGTTGTAGTAACTATAGGAATGGGAGTGACAGGGATAACTTCCATGCTAGCCGTCTTTTCCTACACCAATTTATCCATTTAATTCTCCATCTCTTTCATTTGAGCTATCAACTGAATGATGTGATTCATCATTTCATCTTTCTGGCCTTAATTTTCTAGAACTTATTTTTCTTTCAGATGTTCAGTGGGAGGTAATTTCAGTTGCTTCTTCAATGCAGCAATGTCTGCATTCTTCTTTTTATTTAGTTCCTCAGCTGCTTTGATGTTTTTGGGATCATATCCTACCTCTATGACCAATTATTCAAGTGATTTGATTTTGTTTTCCTTGGCTTGTGAGGAAGCCTTCTCTAGTTTTAACTGACTTTAGTATTCTCTAGAGAATTTTGTAATTTCTGGACACTCATAGCTTTGTTGGTCATAGTAAAATATAACATTTCTCCTGATTGCTTATGGAATTCATTTTGGTCTATAGGATGAACATATTTAGCCATGAATTCAAGTTTTTTTTTCCTGTAGTCTGTTGATGACTTTGGATGTTGTACTACTGGCTGCAAGAAGGTGTAATATTCCAAATCTGGAACAACTAGCAAGGCATGAATAGAAAACAAATTTTCCAGTAATGGCTGCTACAGGAATTGAAACCAGGACTTGGATCCCTTAGATCAATGTATCTAAGTCCTAAATACAATAGTATGTTCCAAATACATCCATCTAGGTGGGTTAAATAGATCTCCCACACCTAGTTGTCCTCTGAAAGTGCCCGATGAGGCAATGCAACAAATGCAAGAACATACAATGAGGTAGCAGCGTTATTTTAATGAGCCTGGGCACATGAATAAGTAAATAGCCAAAAAATGTATATTATAGCAGAAATGGTATACAAATCCTCGAGGAAAGAGTCTCTCAAGAAATCAATACAGCCTCAATGGAACATATACATGATAAATGGAAAACACTACTACATGAAAGAAGCCATGGCTATAACAACGCAATTTATAGGAGATATTGTAGCATAATAATAGATAATACAATGATATGACAATATGAGCTCAATAAAGGTGGGGGAGAAATCTCTCAACCCCCGAAAATAACTATACAACAATCCTAGGATGGATTGGCTGAAATACAAGTACAAATGGAAAATCTGCAGAAATGTCGGAGTTGCTGGGAAGCGGTTGCAACTCAGAAAATAGAAATGGATGGATATAGTTGATTATTTTGCATATGATGCATAGATCTCATCCAATGGATCTCTTAGGTGAAAGGCTGATCCAATCCCTAAAGATCTTACCCTCCACAATAGTGGTGCAACCCCCACTACAATTGTGCTTGGAAATAATGCATTCAAGGAGCTGGACTGCACTGTAGAAGATAGAGAATGATTGGCTTGGTGCCAAATATGTGTAATCATCTCAGAAACATCCTTCACTAACCTCCCGGAGGAATAGGAGCTCCCTCCTCTGAAAGATGAACCAAGGAAAGGTGTTGTGGAACCCTCCACTCCAACACCTAGCAACACTAAGTTATACTTCAGCAGAAATAATGCAGTGACTGATGGTAGTGGCTTTGGCCTTGAGCCAAGATGTGGAGAAATGAAGTGAAATCCTTCAAGAGGCCTCTCAATAAGGAGAGGAAATCCTAAATAGGAATCCCTCGTGCTAAGCAGCACTGTAACTCAGCTGAACATTCGGAGAATGAAAATAGTCTTCAGACCAAAATCATATGCTCAAAGATATCTCACTATGGCTGCCTCTTCCTCCTTTTATGCAAGTGAATGTATCTTTGCCCTGGACCCCACACATTAGGGTTTCTTCCACAAATAATCTTTCTCCCTCTCAAACTACGTTGTCTTCCCAAGAAAGCTACACCTCTTAGGTAGCACTGTTCACTTGGTCAAACTTAACCTTGTCCTCATGCAAATTGCCCCTTTTCACATTGGAAGGTGCAAAATAAGCTGCTCCAATGATCCCTTTCACACTTATGAGGAATTTATTCCTACTTATGGGTCTCTTTACCCATTTTATTCACCTCCTAGATGATACAAGAAAAAATTAATATTCCATTTTGTTGCATGCAAATTTTGGAATATTACAGTCCTCCCCTCTCAAAGATTGCTTGTCCTCAAGAAAGTGCAACGATAGACTGAGTTATTTCTCCTCCTCTCCCTGTAGCATCCATGTATGATGATATCCTCCAATAAAGTGATGCTTTCTCATCTATAAAGTCTCCACATTTCTCCTCCTCAGCATGCAAGTCAGCTATCAAGCCATCACCATGTAAAGGTGAAATACTCAAGAGGATAGCAAGGTGATGTCTAGAGGTTCCCTTGAGGAATGGGATTTGAAATATAATGGGAATTATCTCTCCCATATGGTTCATCCATCCCCAACCTATTAGCTATGAAAAATGAGTCACCCCTCAACTAGGCAACTCCTGAAAACTGTCATCCACCATTGGCTCTGGAAAAGTAGGTGGGATGAAAATCTGCACATGGTAGACAATGTAGCATACCCCACGCTATCCATCTCTCCACTTAAGATAGGTGTATAGTTTCTGCTGATCCTGGGCTACAATAAGGTTTCCCTCAAGTGGAAATATGAGGACTAGATCTCCAACGATCTCTCCCCCAACGCTACAACTCATGTTGGCCCAAATGTCCCCATATATGATGAGTTGGAAGTCATCATAATATGGCATCATATCCATCATATGGCTCACCTCATATAGAAACCAATGTGTTCCTCCAGTGGCCATACCATATCCCATGCTCCCCTCAGAACATGTAGTGCAAAAAGTGTGAGGAATTCCTCCCTCAAAGGACACATTCACCCAATGTGTCTCTCTCCCCAGCATGCTCCTCATAAAGATAGAGACAATAGAGCCATAGGGAGAAGTAATGAGAATCATGCTTGCTGCAATATGTAACAAATGAGAAGGACAATGGTCCCTCAAGTGCAACCAACGCAGCTTGACCCTCAACTGCAATAGATACTGATAAAATATGTGGTTTCTCACCCACTTTCCTGCTGCTCCAATCCCCTCATAAGTGTGGAGGAAGTGAATGATGTAAGGTGTACAATGAGAATTTCTTCCACAATATCTCTCTTCCCCAAGTCCTCCTAGGTAATGGCCATCAATCATGCTTATGGCCTCAACTAAACCATGAGGTCTAGAAAAAATAATGCTCCTCCTTGGAGCATCATCCTGTACATGTATGGTTAATGGATGCATATATGCATTGTACAAATAATCATGTAAACAACAATGAATGCCCTTACCATATTCTCTGCTCATACAAACAGAGTGGCTCATAGATGAGTCTCCTCTCATCCTCAAAGAGAAAAGAGGTGGTTGTGCTAACTCTCTCAAAGAGTTATGTAACTCCTCCATATGCTCCTAATCCATGCATCTCCTCATATGCTGATATATCTCCTCCTCAAATCCCTTCCAAAGATACCCCTCCATGATGGTGTGGTATGCTCTCATAGAACAAGTAGGGCTGAAAAGGAAATCCTCATGAGCTTCCTGTAGTAAATTCTCCTTGAGCTTCGAAGCTCTAGATAAGAAGATCCTAACATGATAGTAGATGACCCCATCTCTGACTGAATATCCCTCCTCATGCAGTTGGTCATCCAAGATCATGCAAGTGAAAATATCCTTGGAATACTCCACCAACAGCTGGGAGTTCCAATAGGGATCTATCCTCCATAGTGACAATGCTGATGATCTCTCATGAAGAACATCTATCATATGGTCATCCTCTCCTTTAACATCACCCATGCCAAAGATGAAAGTTGGAAGGCTGCTGTCCTTCCCCTGCTACTTCTGCCACAACGCAGAATCTGAAATGGAAGTGGGTAATGATGATATTGAGAGAATGCTCCCTCTCTCCTTGAGTCTACCCAAGACTCCCAACGCTATACCAAGCTCTCCCAAGGTTCCCACTCCTCTGAAATCACTGAGTGGTGCCTTAAGATATGAAGCATCCATCCTCCTCTGCAGATCCAGTGGTTTTCCCAGCAAAATTTCTCCATGTAATGAGACATCATCATTAAGAGATGACTCAATATATGAATGGAGAAAACTCTCCATGCTTCCACTACGCAATCCAATCACCTTCTTAGGTGCATCAACCTCCTGAAGTGGATAGGGATGTGTACATCTCATCTCATGATACTGGTTCTCCTCCCTACCTTCTCCTTGTGTCTCCATGGTTCCACACCTCCTCAACAATGGCACATGAGCTATGCCTTGATCTCCACACATGAGATCCTGGGGACTTCCTTGCAAAGATGCAAGTATCCCTCTACTTGGAGCAAGAGCTCCTCCTTCCTCTGCATGAGGCACTAGATAATCTCTAGATGTGTCAGTGTTGTTTCCCTCAATCTCTGCAACATGAATGGGAAACCCTCCAATGATTGGATCCCTTTTTCAAAAAGAGATCTCCATGCTCCTCTGCTCAAAGGTGTGAGATGAAAACCTTTCTTCCGGCAAAGTATGGTGCAAGTTTTCAACCTTCTTCATGGTTTTCTGAAATGGAATTGCATTCTCATGCAAGGGTTTTGTTTGAGTTCCCTTGTTTAGCTCTACCATATGTGTCTCATGAATCCTTCTATCAAATTTTTCACTAATGCCTTAGTGAAATTTGCATAAGATGAAATGTTTACATTTTTCAAAGAAAAGGATTCAAAGATCCACCAGGCATAAGCCTTACCTCTTAAATGCAGCGCTGCAACTTTGATAGCTTCATCTTCAAGAATGTGGTGATGCTGCAAGAAGGTCTCTAACTCCTCCACCCAAGCTTTGGCTGAACATATAGGTGAACCTTCAAAGGTAGATAGATGAAATCTATCCTGTTGCTCTCTTTCCTTCACCTTCATTTTGAAAAACTCTGAAAAACTGAGATGATCTTGGAATTTCTGAGTTTGAAACTCATACTTGTTGGAATAAATATTGAGAGGGGGGGGGGGTGGTGAATTAGTATTTTGAGCTGACTAAGAATTTTTAATTTTTCTTTCTTAAAACCATATGCTACTTTACTGAATCCAACTTGTATGTTCAAAGATCTTATTATGTCTTTACTTAGATCATTGCATCACTCATTCATTAGATGTTAAGTAGTAAGTATGAACAGAAATAATAGAACAAACCATCAAACACAAGCAACACATATGAACACCAGTGTTTAAGGTGAAAACCGTTGTTGTTATCTCAGTCTTCAATATTTATTATAATGAAAACTTCTTACAATTTTATGCTGGCGCAGACTTATACCAGCACGCATGCACCCACCTGTAGAAGGCTACCACCTTCTCTCATTTTCCAGTCACCTCTAGAAGGGAGCTCTAACCCCCCGATTTAACACCAGTTTGAAGAAAGCTTTCACTTTCGCACTGAAGGCTTCAACCCTCAGATCTACCAAATTTCTCTTAATTTCTTCATCATATTTGCGTCAGATCTTCATGACTTCATTTTCAGATCTTCCTGGAAATTCATCATTTCTAGATCTAGAGATCATATCCATAGGTGCATCATAGATTCATATTCATCAGAGACAGAGTTTGAGCATGCAAATATCTCTTAAAAATTTTATTCATTAACAACCCCTCAATCTGCGCACACCTTGTAGTATAATCCTCTTCTCCTTATATAGTTTAGCCTATATCGATACCATGAGTAGAAAACCACTCAACCGCTAATGGTATTCATTAAAAAAGTCGAACCAATCCAAATTGAAATCCCAATATTCGTTCTTTCATACATGAATCGTCCCAAAGGTAATATTTATCTGCGCCAAATAATACTATAGCCAAGGTTGAGAAACATTAACGTGCCGCTGATGGTTTTCTTTCTTTTATTGGAATTTTATTTATCAAATTCGTGGAATTTGATAAATAAATATTATTCACAACCTTTATATAATAAAAATTTATATTAATAATCAACGCTTTTATCAAATGGATTTTAAATAGACCTTTGGTTCCGGCCCCACATACATAATCGACGGCTCAATCAATATAATTTAAAAACTGGGGCCCATCCCTAACGATTGTTTCCATCCGACGGCGAAGAGCACATCGCTCGGTCTTCAGATAATCTGATGGATATCGTTCGTTGATGATGCACGTATGATAACATGCAATGGCACGTCGTACCTTGGGTAACATTCACGCATCTATAGCAAAAGAACACCGTCCGATGACCCCTTCCTAGATCAACGACGTTTAATAATATCGCTCGGTGTCTTTGGTCGAATATTAATGTGCGATGGCGCACTTTGATAGCGGTTTTTGTGGGTCCACCTTTGCTACGTGTCAACGTTTCTATGGAATCGCTCCCCAACCAGGAAATACCGCCTATCACCGAAGGGTGGTGCGATGAAGCCCAGAACCCGCCTTCACTGTTCACTCGGTCATGGTTCCGCTTTTCCACGCAGGGTTCCATCGCACTTCCTTTTGTTACATTCTACCTCTTTCCTTCCAGGTTCCGTTCATGATTCCAAAGAGTTAGTCCGAATTCCATCGAGAGTTCAATGCCAAATACTCTGTTTTAGTTCTTCCGCGTTATAACTGATTTGCTCTCGCTCCTTGTTCCTTTCTCCATGAAAGCCAGTCATCTCCTTACTAATAGCGTAGATCCTTCCATGTGGAGCTGAAAACCATAACTTTGTTCATATCATATATTTAACGAATATATAACTCCACTTTCTACCAGTTTGGGTACTTTGTCGACCGTATTAACATCGGTTCCTCGAACAACATACAGTGCGCCATTAATCCCCTCATAGGGTTTCTTACTTATCACAGATTTCAATTATCCTCCATCAGGATATATACATATTTTCACACATGAATTAATTCCATAGGGACTCAAATATCCTTCCTATTGAATTCAATTTGATTTTTGACTGATACTGCTCTCTGTAGATGCACTCTTTCTCTGTTCTTCTCTGCTGACCTTTGTTCTCTGCTACAATTCTTTTCTCTGTTCCTAGTTACTGTTTCAGATGCCAATTTCTTTGCCATCAATGAAAATATTTTCAACAATCTCCCCCTTTGGCATTGATGGCAATACTCTTCCTCTTATTGTCTTATAGAAGCCCCTTTTTGCTTTTCCTCCCCCTTTGACATCAATGGCAAAGAGTTGATCAAGATCCTTTGAACTGACAATACCATGCTCCCCCTGAGATCATGCTGCATCTTCAAACATCATATAACAAAAATGACTTATAAATTCTGCATCGCTAATGCATCCTTTTCATATGACCAATGCTCCCCCTTAGCCTGTGAATTCAGAGATGCCCAACATCACCTCACAACCAATTTAATCTTCTTTATTTAAGTAGATCTGATCTTCTGCATGGCAGAGACTACTCCCAGTTTCTGTCTGAGATATTTGAACGCTTCCCTGGGTAGAGGTTTGGTAAATATATCAGCAATTTGTTCTTGGGAGGGAACATACTCCAATTTCACCTTTTGTTCAAGCACTTGTTCACGTAAGAATTGATATTTGATGGGAATGTGCTTGGTCTTGGAATGCATAACAGGATTCTTTGAGATACTGATGGCACTTGTATTGTCACATGTAATGGAGATAGGGGGTGAACATTTTATTTGAAAGTCTTGTAAAGTTTGCATCATCCAGAGAAGTTGAGTGCAACCTGATGCGGCAGCCACATATTCTGCTTCTGCTGTAGATAAGGCAATAGAGATTTGCTTCTTGCTGAACCAAGATACTAACCGGGGCCCCATATAGAATGCACCACCACTAGTGCTTTTCCGATCATCAACATTTCCAGCCCAATCTGCATTAGTGTAAGCATGAAGAGTAAGATCAACATTCTTTGGATACCATAGTCCAAAGTCTTGAGTTCCTTGTAGATATTTGAATATTCTTTTCACAGCCTGAAGGTGAGACTCTTTTGGATTAGCTTGGAATCGTCCAACAATCCCAACTGCATGCATGATGTCTGGTCTTGTCCTAGTGAGATAAAGTAGACTTCCTATCATAGATCTATATTCTGGTTGATTCACCATGGGGGAATCATCATTAGAACTGAGATTACATCCGGTTATCATTGGTGTACTTACAGGTTTGCAATCTTCCATGCCATACTTTTTCAAGATTTTCTTAAGATATTTTGCTTGTGATAAGAATATGCCATCTGTTGTTTGTTGCACTTGCAAGCCAAGAAAGAATGTTAGTTCCCCAAGTAAAGACATTTCAAATTCTTGCTGCATATCAGAAGCAAATTTCTAACTCATAGACTATTCATTACTTCCAAAAATGATATCATCAACATATACAACCACAATCAATAGTTTGTCATTTTCAGTTTTTGTGTATAAGTTTCTATCAGCAGACCCCTTTGAAAATCCTTGTTGATGAAGATATTTGTCAAGACGATAATACCATGCCCTTGGAGCTTGTTTGAGACCATATAGAGCCTTTTAAGTCTACAAACAAGTTTTTCATCATTTCCCAAAATGAATCCTTCTGGTTGTTCTATATAAACTTCTTCTTCTAGATCACCATTGAGAAAAGCAGATTTAACATCCATTTGATAAACTTTGATTTGTTGAAAGCTTGAAAAAGCAAGAAAAATTCTTATGGCTTCAAGTCTGGCTACAAGAGCAAAGGTTTCTTCAAATTCTATACCTTCTTGTTGAGCATACCCCTTGCAAACAAGTCTAGCTTTATTTCTTATAACATCCCCATTCTCATTTAACTTGTTTTTGAATATCCATTTAGTTCCAATGACATTTTTGTCATGAGGTCTTGGTACTAATTCCCAAGTGTGATTCCTTTCAATTTGATCAAGCTCTTCATTCATGGCTTGAATCCAACATTCATCTTTGCTAGCTTGAATGACATTGTGTGGTTCAATAGTGGACAGAAATTCCAGATTGCCAGAAGATCCCACAAGAGTCCTTCTTGTTTGTACACCTGATCCCTTTTCTCCCAAAATTTGAGATTCCGGATGATTCTTTTGAACATATATGGATGGAGCTTTTTCAGATAAATCATCTTCGGATTCTTCATTGGGTTCACTGTCTATATCATTCCTATTTGATGTAGAAGGATATATGTCATCATTGTCTTCATCTGTTGTTTGTTTTTCTTCTTTTGGAGCTGCAGGAGACTCATCAATAACAACATCAATACATTCAACAATCTTCCGAAGTCTTTTATTGTAACATTTATATGCTCTACTCCTAGACGAGTAACCAAGAAGTATTCCTTCATCTCCTCTAGGTTCAAACTTGCCAAGCTTTTCATCATTATTTTTGATAAATCATTTGCTTCCAAAAATTCTAAAAGTCTTAACAGTGGGAGGATTACCATACCAGAGTTCATATGGAGTTTTATCACTATTTACACGAACATGTGCCTTGTTGAGAATGTTTACTGCTGTATGTGCTGCTTCTCCCAAAAATGTGTCAGGTGTTCTGGAATCATCAAGCATAGCTCTAGCCATTTCTTGAACTGTTCTATTCATTCTTTCTGCTACACCATTTTTTTGTGGAGTGCCAGCTACAGAAAACTGTCTTTTTATGCCATGTTGTTCACAAAATTCAAGGAATTCATCTGATGTATATTCTCCTCCTCGGTCAGATCTAAGACACTTGATTTTTAGATCTAATTCATTCTCAACTAGTGCTTTGAAGATCTGAAATTTCTCAAATGCTTCATCTTTGTGTTTAAGCAACCCAATCCAACACATTCTAGAAAAATCATCAATAAATAAGATATAGTATTCTTCACCACGTGGTGAATTTTTCTTCACAGGTCCACATATGTCAGTATGAATGAGTTCAAGAGGCTTACTTGATGATCCTTCCTTGGCATTAAATTGTACTCTGGTTTTCTTACCGAATTGGCAAGATTTGCATATGAAATTTTCAGGTAGAGTAATATTGGGAAGATCACGAACATCTTTAAGTCTGCTAGATTTGTTGATTTGAGAGAAGCTCAGATGTCCCAACCTTCTATGCCATAGCCAGTTTTCTGAAGATTTACTCAAGTAACATTGTTCTTTGCAGTTCTTCAATACATATAGGTTGCTTGGAGTTCTTTTTCCTTTTATAATTGTTTTACCTATATCAAGATCACGTACCATACATTCTTTTGAACTAAAGACAACTTCAGTTCCTTGATCACACATTTGACTTACACTTAACATGTTATGCTTTAATCCATCCACATACATGACATTATTAGCTTTCAACTTTTCTTTTATAAAAACAGATCCTTTACCCTTAATGACAGCAAGAGTATCATTTCCAAATGTAACATTCTTTTCCTTTTCTAGAGCACTATATGCAAGAAGTTTGTTTTTGTCACCTGTCATGTGTTTTGAGCATCCAATATCAATGTACCATTGATTTTCTTTTCCTTCTGCAAATAAAGCTATGCCACAATTTTCAACCTGTAATTCCTTCTTTTTCCATACTTTGGAGCTTGAAGGAAGATGCTCTTTTGGCTGGACTTTGCTCCTGCATTCAAATTCTTCATGGCCAAAGTTATTGCAATAAGCACATTCAACTTCATTCTGAAAAGGAGAAAAGTTGTTATATGTATTCTTCTTTGTTTCAATATCAATCCTTTTCTTTCTTGCTTCTCTTGTCATGATGGTTTTATATGCAACACATTGAATAGCTTTATGACAAAAATTGTGACATGAGAAGCATTGTCCATTGAAGAAGAAATTTCTGCGATTATAAAATCTTCTACTTGAATTTACCTGTTGATTGGTGTTTCTTTGAAAGGTACTCCCGTTAGTGTTCTTTGAATTGAGATGATCATGATTTATCTATAAAAATTATTTATTCCCTTGCTGAGGGGCAGAATGTTGTGTACTGGCTGTAGCTTCTCTTAGATAATTTGGTGCTGAAGCCTGAGAAGATTCTCTGATATATCCAAGACCTGTGTTTAGAAGAGGAGAATGTTGTATCTTAATAATCTCATCTAAGGTTTCAGATCCTTTAGCAAATCTAAGATTCAAAGTCTTTACTTTCTCAATTTCTCTTCTTAGACTTACTATTTCACATTCTAATTTCTCATTATGTTTCTCCTTTTCTTGAATCTGGTTTTTCAGAGTCTCTATGGTTACTTTACTTTCTTCTAAGCATATTTTGAGTTCATTGATTTCATCAAGGAAATCATTGTCCTCTAAAGCATCCATAAAAGTATCCTTTTCTTCTCTAGACTTCTTTTCAAATGCCATGAGGAGTCTAAGATCTTGTTCACATTCTTCCTCGCTGTCTGATAACCCATCAATGTCTTCATGAGTATAGTAACTTTTTCTAGTGCTAAACCGATTCTTATTCCTTCTTGCTATTTCCTTTCCTTTTTCATGTGTTTCTTTTTTAGGACACTTAGCAGCATAATGACCAACTCTTCCACAAGCAAAACATTTGAAAGGAAGCTTACCTCTGAACCGTCCTATACCAAGTTGAAGTTTCTTTACAAAATTTACCTCATCTTCTTCTGAGATATACCCTGATCCTTCTGTCTCTTGTACTTATTTCCCTTTTGTAGAAGCTCTAAAGACGACTTCCTTGACTTCAGATGGTCCTCCTCTTCTCATTTCATATGCAGTTAGTATGCCATGAAGTTGCACCACAGTAAGATTTTGAAGATCCTACTTTTCTTTAAGAGAAAACACTTTTGACTCAAATTTTGTCGTTAGTGATATTAAAACTTTCTCAACCAAAGTATATTCGGTTATTGATTCTCCCAGATTGCTCATACGATTTACAATTTCATCAAGTCGTAAAAAGAAATTAGCAATTCTCTCCTCGTTATGCATTTTTAGGTTCTCATATTGAATTCTGAGAGTTTGGAGTTTAGCACTTTTTACCTTTGCATCACCTTCATAGCTTAGAATGATTTTGTCCCATATTGCCTTTGCTGTATTCAACTGCATGACTTTGACAAATTCTAATTCAGTTAGACTTCCCAATAGAGCATTAACCGCCTTTGCATTTGTTTCATAATTCTTTCTTTTCGTTGGATCTGTTGGTACTACGACTGGATATTGATATCCTACTTCAACAATAGCTCATACATCTGCACCCAGAGACTGAAGATAGGATCTCATCCTTGTTTTCTAGAAGATTACATTGTTTCCGTTGAAGAGCGGAGGCCTGATAGATGCTATTCCATCTTGATTGCTCATCTTGATTGATCTTCCTTCTAGCGGCTAAGCTTTTCAAAAGGACCTGCTCTGATACCAATTGTTGGAATAAATACTGAGAGGGGGGGGTGAATCAGTATTTTGAGCTGACTAAGAATTTTTAATTTTTCTTTCTTAAAACCATATGCTACTTTACTGAATCCAACTTGTATGTTCAGAGATCTTATTATGTCTTTACTTAGATCATTGCATCACTCATTCATTGGATGTTAAGCAATAAGTATGAACAGAATTAACAGAACAAACCATCAAACATAAGCAACACATATGAACACCAGTTTTTAGGGTGGAAACCCAATTCGGGAGAAAACTACCACTGTTGTTATCTCAGTATTTAATATTTATTATAACAAAAACTTCTTACAATTTTATGCTGGCGCAGACTTATACCATCACGCAGGCACCCACCTGTAGAAGGCTACCACCTTCTCTTGTTTTCCAGTCACCTCTGGAAGGGAGCTCCAACCCCCTGATTTAACACCAGTTTGAAGAAAGCTTTCACTTTCGCACTAAAGGCTTCAACCCTCAGATCTACCAAATTTCTCTTAATTTCTTCATCAGATTTGCGTCAGATCTTCATGACTTCATTTTCATATCTTCCTGGAAATTCATCATTTCTAGATCTAGAGATCATATCCATAGGTGCATCATAGATTCAGATTCATCAGAGACAGAGTTTGAGCATGCAGATATCTCTTAAAAATTTTATTCATTAACAACCCCTCAATCTGCGCACACCTTGTAGTATAATCCTCTTCTCCTTATATAGTTTAGCCTATATTGATACCATGAGTAGAAAACCACTCAACCGCTAATGGTATTCATTAAAAAAGTTGAACCAATCCAAATTGAAATCCCAATCTTCGTTCTTTCATACACGAATCGTCCGAAAGGTAATCTTTATCTCCGCCAAATAATACTATAGCCAAGGTTGAGAAACATTAACGTGCCGCTGATGGTTTTCTTTCTTTTATTGGAATTTTATTTATCAAATTCGTGGAATTTGATAAATAAATACTATTCACAACCTTTATATAATAGAACTTTATATTAATAATCAGCAATTTTATCAAATGGCTTTTAAATAGACCTTTGGTTCTGGCCTGTTGTGTAGATTAATCCGTCTTGCGGACAAGACCGATCTCTCTAGTACAAAAAGTAACTAGCAACAAACAGCCAATTATACTAATCTCTCTCTAAGCATATAAGATTTATAAAAATATCATTCATTGATGATACATGGATGATAATGCGCGATGGCGCGCCGTACCTTGGGTAACCTTCGTGCATCTATAGCAAATGAACATCGTCTGATGACCCCTTCCCAGATCAACGATGTTCAATAATATCGCTCGGCTTCTTTGGTCAAACATTAACGTGCGATGGCACTCTTTGATAGTGGTTTTCGTGGGTCCACCTTTGCTACGTGTCAATGTTTCTATGGAATCTCTCCCCAACCAAGAAATACCGCCTATCACTGAAAGGTGGTGCAATGAAATCCGAAAACCGCCTTCACTATTCACTTGGTCGCGGTTCCGCTCTTCCACACAGGGTTCCATTGCGCTTCCTTTTGTTATGTTCCACCTCTTTCCTTCTAGGTTCCATTCATGATTCCAAAGGGTTAGTCCGTGTTCCACCGAGAATTCAATGCCAAATACTATTTTTTAGTTCTTCTGCGTTATAACTGATTTTCCCTCTGTTGAGGAGGTAAATCCCCTCTGCGGACAGAGGCGATCCCTACTAGCCCAGCAGGGGTCTAGCAACAAACAAAAAATGCTATGACGCAAGCTCCTAGTTACGAATGAAAGACTTGGGATAAGAGCCTACCTGGATTCCAACGCTAGATCTGAAGAAGAGATGTCCCCGTCCTTCAGCCCTGGCAGATCACAATCCTTCCACGATCTCAGTGGATGAACACCTGCACACAGAAGAAACGAACAGATACATGCATAGGAACCAGCATACGTAACTAAACATCGGTCAGAAAAGATATTACTCGCATTAACATGATAGAAAAAGGAGTGGAACCATAATCATAGTCATCTATTAAAGTGATAAACGAATAGAAGTTACAACCAAGTTCGGACGTCGCAGCTTCCTTCGAACGGGTCTCCGGTTGTCCACGTCTCGCAAAGCTCGCCAAGGAAAGGGAAACCTCTCCAGAGTCTCGTAACAATGGTCTCCTCGCTTAAATGGGCCTTAAGGGAAAGAAGGGATTCTTTACAGCACAAAGGCGCTTGGGAATAGGGAGATGCAAAGCTTCAGCACTTCAAGACTAGCTTGCCATGGATATGAGCAAGCTTTTATAGATGGGGAAGGAGGGAGTTGGGATCCCTATTATTATGGGATTGGCCCTATCAACAAGGAAGGTTCTATAGAAGGTGGCAAAACTACTTCCCTTCCATAGAACTCCCGCAGCCAAACCTCCCAACTCAAGATAGGCAGTGGTTGTGAGTTTGTTTGAACTCAACTTCCGCCATCCATATTTAAAAAACGGTCCCTAAAATGGGTGGCGCGATTGCTGCTCTATGACAGAGCGCCAAGTGGCGCGACCTCTTTACAGGATTTCCCTGATTGGCGCGAGCACTGAACTGTCTACCCGCGCCAATGCAAAAAGAGCTGTTTTTCATGAGTTTTGCAAGGAGATGTCTCAAGGGAAAATGAAGTTCATACTCAGAGGGATGCATTGATGATGTTTTCAAGGCATGATAGTGTTCACATGTCACATAATGGGTCCTCCATTGTGCGGGACGGGGAATGGTATGGACGGTGACAAATTACTGTGTAACAGATGCCCCCTAAAGCATGAGGCCCGAGAGAGAGAGGGGTGAAATGCTTTACGAGAACATGTCCAACTGAAGGCCCGCCGTCGGAAAACCTGCACATAAAGATACAACTGATATCTCAAGTACATGATGTATATATATGGTATGGACGCAGCCATCCGAACAGAGTATGCTATAATCCGGATCCAGGGTATGGGCGCAGCCATCCAACTAAGATCAAACAAATAGACTCGGGTATGGTCGCAGCCATCCAATCATTGAGTCATGTACATAATGACAATAATCCACAATCGCAGCCTGGATTACAACAGACACAATCCAGGGTCTTGCGCTCCATCTCGACCCAAACAAGTAGAAGTTCTAGCATGCGAATGTGTGAGCTGATGTCGAACATGCAAGAACATCGTCTGATTACCAGCCAATGATGAAAGCTGTTAACAGACGCGAGAGAAACCACCAATAATGACGATGGTCCTCAAGGTACTACAGGTACAATCTACGGCATGTGAATAAATGAGCTGACGTCGAACACCCGCAGAATCATCCGATCGGAGGCCAATGATGAAAACCTCACGTCGAATGCGACGAACCTGCCATTAAGGCATGCAGGCTCCAAGGTACCATCGGGAGTCTCTAGACCAACTTCCTGGATAATGAGTTGAAGTCGACAGGAAGTGACCTTGATCGAAGGTGGGCCATAATGATTCCCACATCATCGACACGAGACAGAGGAACATAATGTTTTGTTGTGAATCAGGATCATATGAGAAACAGAGGAAGGTTGATATTCGCAGAGGCCAACTTCTCTTGAACATATAAGCGGCACGACAATGGACTTGGCAGTATTTGACATCAACAGATCAAAGGTCATGGCGACGAGGCAGTGAACAGATGAGAGGTCAAAAGAGATTACCCAAACCCATGGAAGCAAAGTGAAACAACGAGATGAGATGTCCCCAACCCGACACGAATGCAGACAAGTGCCATGTTCAAGAGCGACATACTGCTGACGACAACGACGATGGTTCCATTTTTCCCCCACCATTTCTGGCGAGTACCCCAATTATTTTTGATAACAAGCTTGAAGGGGATAGCATATGCTTGTGATATAAGTCCACCCTTCGGGCGAATCCATCCCAGTGCATTTAACGAGTCCTAGGAAGGAGAAACTCGGAGAACGTCATTTCGACGGAATCCAATGTCATCAGGGTTTAACGAGTCTGACAAGGGAAGAACTCGGCGTCTTTTCATGTTTAGAGAGTTTGAAAAGACAGCGGAAAAGAAAACTCCACAGGTCCCTTTTCGTAAATAGTTCCCCAGATCCGAAAAGGTAGAAAAAAATATCCGGGAAAACCTCCTAGTCGCGATAGGCTAGGGTATTCCTTTTTCGTAATCGATCCAGCCCAGCCCGAAAAAGGGTTAAACTTATACTGGGTGAATGTCGATTCGTGTCCATTTTAACGAGATCGAAACGACAAGGGCCTTGGCGATCTTTTCATATTTAGAGAGTCAGAAAAGAGCTGAAAGATGACTTCAGAGTGACTTTTTCGTGTATTTACCGAGTCCGAAAAAGTATAAAATACAACTCGTTTCCACCTTTTAAGTCGCAAAAACCTGTCACTGCACATACCCAACAAGCGTAAAATCAATTTTCGACATAATGCATGCAAATATTTGACAAGAAATAACTTTTTAAAACTCATTTTAACGTCGAAAAGTTATAAATATGTCCAATGGTAAAAATGAAATTACTTTTTTACTATTTACCTTGTGGAGAGCAACAGTGGTCCATTTGGAGCAGAATCTTCTGACGGCGATTGCGACCAATCCAGGCAACCATTCAGCGTCTCGTCTGTGACAGGTAAGAGGCGTTCCTTTTCTCTTTCTTTCCATGCATTTTTTAACGAATTTCCCTTAGAAATCAGCTCTGTAAGGGCACCTTTGAAATTTTAGGGCCGGGCTAAGTGGCGCGGGTATCGGGCACGGACCCGCGCCACTGAGCTCTTTTTATCAAAGGGGCCGCGCCACATGGCGCGACTGTTAGCAAAACAGTCGCGCCAGCGGCGGAACCCAAATTTCCACCTAAAATCCCAGTACTTATGCCAAATTTCTTGAATTTTGAGGCTCACAGAAGATCTAATTAAAGGCTTTGAACCATGTGAATGCAGATAAACAGTCAGAATGGCAATTGAATGGAAGGAACGGGAACACGGAGATGAGGACGAAGAGGCCATGCAAAGCCAAGCATGTATGAATGCTCTGAGAGACTGTGGCTTAAAAAAGTTCTTCCTCACGCCATGCTTACGAGCTCAGCTTGAGCTCCTCCAATATCTGATCAACCTCTGGGATGAAAATGACCAAGTATTCAAAATACGAGACCAGGTGTTGGAATTGGAGGTCGCTGACATTTATTTCGTTACTGGATTATCCCGCAGGGGTCCAATCCCTGTATTGACTGGGAGCAGACCATCAGGGGAGAAGATGGAAGAAGTAATGGCGCGGGTGTGCCGTGGGGCACAAACAGGAACAGGGAGTAAGAAGGTATACATCTCAACCATCCCTGACCTAGCACTGAGAGTTGTAATCCACACCATTACGCGGGCTGCTGGATCGCAGGCACCGCACGAGGCTACAAAGACTCAACTCTTACTGGCCTCAGAATGCATGGGTCCCCGACTGTATGACTGGGCAATAGCTGTCACCATCAACATGAAAAGGCAACTTACAAAGTGCAAACAGAACAAACTGAAGCAGTTTGGGTATGGTTCCATCTTGGTATCGTTCATTCTGGAACGCATACCAACCTTCCAGGGCCAAGAGGCCCATGTGGCGAGTCCAGTACCACGAGAGCCGAGAATGGCTCGCTGGGCAGCACTGATGCCCAGATCTGGAGGCGAGCAACAGATGTCCTGGAAGCCCGAATTCTTCAGGTGGTTACGGCGCCAACTGATCGTTGTGAAAGATTGGCCCTATGCGGGAACTGACTTTACAGGGGACCCGGATCTCCAGCTACCAGAAGGAGACCACTGGGATGAAGAGCTGGGTAAGACCTCATACTTTGATTTTATGTTTATATGTTTTTTTATTAATACACACTTGTCTTAACACAATTATATATGCATGCAGATGTAGGACCTGAGAGACCAGCCGGGATGTCTCCTATCTTCCGGAGAACACAACTCGCCCCTGAGATCCAAGGGGAAGGTACCGGAGGAGAGGCACTGGTTCAGAACCTCGAGGGGATCGTCCATGGGATCCCAGACTATGCCCGACTGTCAGATGTACCGATGGAGTACCAGCGCCATACGGTGGGAGTCCCAAACCGGCTCCACCGAATCCTGAGGCGGCTAGTGCGTGCAGTGACGTGCTATCACGAGCACCATGTTGATTAGTCTCTAGGATTTAGCCACACCTATTTTTGAGAGACACAGTGTCTCCGGATGTATTAAGACACTTATGTATATTTTTTGAGTTTTATGTGACACACTTCTATGTAAACATTTTGATATCTATATATATACATATCTATTTCTGGATGAGTCTTCTTTACATGTGATGATGATTTATAAATTGCGCAAATGTCTATCTAACACCAAATTTGCTACTGCATCTGTTAATGTATTCAAATGCCTGGGTATATGATGATATGTAATATATTCAAAATTCCTTTCCATTAATCGAATACGCAAATACAATCGTAAAATGGACGGGTTTCTTACCGAATAGTGCCCGTTCAGCTGCAACACTACAAGCTGTGAATCTAGGTACACGAGCAATTCACAGATACCAAGGTTTACTGCCTCGGTTAATAATTCCAACACGGCGCTATATTCCGCGATATTGTTCGTGGTACGTCCTAAACAAACACCTTGCAGGTCGATCAACTCACCAGCAGGATCGTAGATTACCCAGGCTGCAGAAGACAAATTCCTGGTACTGCGGGAGGCACCGTCCGCGAAACCAACAAATAGATGAATAGACATCTGCACAACCAGGAAGACCCGATCAGCAGAAAGATGTTTACAAAGCACACCACACCATGCACACAAATGACAATCACACACCTATGTACACACACCACACCAAGAAATCATTTCAGGCGTAGTACTTCTTAAGGTACAGCCCATTTCTGGGCTGCGCCAATGGAACTCCTTCGTAGTCTATAAGTTCGTAGGCCCCATTTTTCAAAACACGTTTTACTATGTAGGGACCGTGCCACATGGGCTGGAGTTTACCGGCACCAAGCTTATCATGTGCCTGATCGTACAAGAGGACTAGGTCTCCTTCAATGAAAGAATGGGGAGAAACAGATTGATCAAAATGAGATTTGATCCTCTTCTTTTGTGCTTCGATAATCAAAGCAGCTAGACGACGGGTTTCATCCAACCGTTCGAGATACAGAAGACGCTCTTCCTCGGGAGAAGTATCCAGTAAGAGCTCCACAACTAATTTGAGCGAAGGAATTTCACATTCAACCGGCAAAGTAGCTTCCAGACCGTACACCAGTTGGAATGGTGTGAATCCGGTTGCACTTTTAGCAGATGTTCGGTACGCCCAGAGAGCTGAGAACAGTTGGAGATGCCAACTGGATTTGTGAATCCCAACTGTTCGTTGAAGCATAGTGACCAAAACCTTGTTCACCGCTTCAACCTGACCGTTCGCTTGAGGGTAGTATGGCGTTGAGCTGTCGTGACGCAGGCCCAACGCAGCTGTCAGCTTCGCCATCATGTAATCACGGAAATGAGTACCGTGATCAGTGACGATAGCTTGAGGAACCCCGAATCGTGCAATAACATGGTTGAATAAAAATGAAGCAGTCGTTCTTCCGTCAGCAGCTAGTGTAGGCATCGCCTCGGCCCACTTAGTGAAGTAGTCGACGGCGACAATGATATACGCATGCCCCCCGGCCGAGTGAGGGTTACACGTCATAAAATCTACGCCCCATTTCGTGAAAGGGCCGACGGTAATAACGGGATGCAAAGGCAACGGCGGCGCGCGCATCTTGCGCTGGAAAATCTGGCACGGATGGCATTTTCGGACTGCAGTGATACAATCCTTGAATATAGAAGGCCAGAAATAACCTGCCCTCAGAATCTTTTGGGCAGTGGCATATCCGGACATGTGTCCACCACGGGCGCCACTGTGGCAGTCATTCAAGACTTTCTCAGCCTCGTCCAAGGTAAGGCATCGTCGGAGCACCGAATCTACTCCAATACGATATAAGGTATCTCCTCCTATGCGGTAGGGTTGGGACTGGTGCCGAATCCGACGGCGTGCAGCTTTATCCAACTCAGACCGAAATGTCGCGGTCTGAAGATACACTATGATGTCACCGTACCAAGGATCACGAGTATCGATAAGAAACAACGTTTCGTCCGGTATATGATCTTCAGAGTGTTCAGGAAGAGAGTCTGTAGGGAGAGAACATATCAAATCCGCGAAGACCAGTGATTTAGTTGACTTGGCGGTGGTGAACTCCAAGTCAAACTCCTGCAGGATGACGATCCATTTGGAGTACTTGCCCCCCAGCAATTGTCTAGAAAGAATATATGTCATGGGGTTGCAGTCTGAAACCACTGTTATCGTGCGCAAGAGGATGTAATGGCGAAAGCGATGTACAGCGTGTACGGCTGCTAAGGCCAACTTCTCAACATGTGCGTAACACGTTTCCGGGTCGAGAAGGTTCCGAGAAAGGTAATAAACAACATGTTCATCACCGTTCTCGTCATCCTGCACCAAGACCATGGCGATGGTGCTTAATGCGGCGGCTAGATACAAAGTAAAGTCGCGGTGGTAGTCCGGAGGACGAAGCAACGGAGCATTGACTAGCAATGTCTTCATCTTCTCAAAGGATTCTTGAGCGATTTCATCCCAATGAAAGGGAACATTCTGCTTTAACAAACGAGTGAATCCTTTGGCCACCTCGGCGTAATTCGGGATGAAGCGCCTAAGAAAATTCGCTTTCCCTTGCAGACTCTGCAACTGATAAAGGGAGGAGCGTGACGGGAGATTTATAATGGCCTCAACCTTCAAGGGGTCGAGGCGAATTCCGTCTTTCGAGACTATAAAGCCTAAAAGACGGCCAGAGTCGACGCAGAAGACGCACTTATGAGGATTCAACCTAATATTGTAGCGTCTGCAACGAAGAAATATCTGGCGAAGATGTTCCGGATGATCCTCTCGCTTACCCGAATGGGCAGGCAAGTCGTCCAGATAAGGCTGGACAATATGGAGAATATCATGAAAAGCATATGACATGGCACGTTGAAACGTGGCGCCAGCGTTCTTTAAGCCGAACGGGAGTTTTTTATATGCAAAAGTGCCCCACGGACAGATGAATGTGGTCTTATGTTGATCCTCAGGTGCAATGTTAATCTGGTTGTAACCTGAGAAACCGTCCATTAAGGAGTAGATCTCACTTCCGGTGCAATCGTCGATAATCTGATCGATAAACGGAGTGGGATAATTGTCCTTCGGACAGGCGCGATTGATATCGCGATAATCTACATAGACTCGAATGGTACCCTGATTTTTATCGACAGGGACGATATTGGACACCCAATCTGTAAGGGGGATAGGATAAATAAACCCCGCGTTCAGAAGTTTTTCAACCTCTGCCTTGATAGCGGCGGCTTTCCGAGGATGCATGGGACGCAAGCGTTGGCGCACGGGTTTCGCACCTGGATAGGTTGGAATCTCATGCACGACAATACTAGGATCAATTCCCGGCATTTCCTCGTAGGACCATGCAAAAACATCTCTGAACTCTTTGAAAAGTTCCGTATAGACCTGGATCTCTTCGGGAGAACAGGTCACACCCACAGGAATGTTCTCAACAATCCCTGGTTTAACAGAGATGTTGATAGGAACCGTTTGAGTAATGTTACTCAGATTGCCTTCCGAAAAGACCTCATGCGTCAAGATCGGTGTTTGAAGAGGAGGGGAAGGAACCTGAGTAGCATAGCGCTCTAGACAGTCAGTCATTGCCCCCAGGCTAGGCATAAACGAGGAACGATGATGCCCATCGCCCCAGGGTATCTCCTCCAGAGACATAGTTTCAATGATAGCCTCATCTGAGGGAAAAATCTCTCTAAGAGGATCAGGCGAATCAGCCTGACCAAGCCAGGGGGATTGTGAGTAGACGTCAAGAGCCATGCTCATTGGAGCATGCTGAGGAGGTGGAGGATCCGATGCAGCAACAATCTCACAGTAGCTAATCTCTACTGGCGTTAAAGGCATGGATTCTCCAAACTCATATACCTGCTCAGGTGTAGGAATGAGCCAGGGGTCATCAGTCCTGGACAGCATGTTGACTTGAGCGGTATTCGATGGCGGCGTAGGGAAAATACCCATGAGGGCTGGGTCTTTGAAGAGACCAGGTCCTATGCTGTCTGGGGGATTCGGAATTTGATCCACATACGGCACGTTGTTCTCAGAGCTAGAGGTGAAAAATGACAACTGATCTACCGTGACAATCTTGCCCTCGTGAGGGAACTTGATAAATCGAAAGACGATAGACGACACGCAGAGCATGGCATTGGTCCAGCTGCGGCCAAGAAGTATATTGTAGTTGAGTTTAGCGTCAACCACTTCTACTTCCACGTTGACAGTTTTTCCCTGTAATGTGATCGCAAGACTCTCGAGAACTCCCAGGGGTTTAGATTCCCGACCATCAAATGCCTCAAGGGCATTGGGAGATGACGATAAGGTTGGAGAGCCGATGGCTTTCCAACAAGCGGAGGACATAACACAAGTAGATGCACCCTCATCTACGACGGCTCTGTGAACGTTCAGACCGTTAATCCCGACTTGAATAACCAAAGCGATTTGATGTGGAAGCCGGGGAGTAAAATTCTCCAGATCAAAGGTGAGAAGGCTCGAATCGGCGGGGTCAATACCACCGATGGCGGACAGCAAAGCCTTCCGTTGTGAAGGACAACTTTGAAGAACCTCAAGTGCAGACATGGCACATGGCACCTGGGCCAGATCCTCAACAATACTGTAATGTTGAGCGGCGCGGGCGTTTGGATTATAAGAGGATTTCCGAAGAACACCTTTGGGAGGTGGTTTCACAACGGGTTCGAGAGTCGGCTTCTCAATTTCCAATGAACCAGAAGCAGATGCGGGAGGTGGTCCATCCGCCACAGCCTTCCCGGGTGCCTGCTGCTGATTATTGTAATCCTTGGACCTCGTAGCGATAGTGATAGGTGCATTAGTCTTCATCATGAAAACTTGAGACCCAAACGGTACAGATGATGAACCTTGTTCGACCATCTGGGTCTGCTGAGATGGAAATGGCTCTTTTAAAACAGCGGGAGTTCCCTTTGAGCCTTTAAGAAGTTGACTGACTTCGGATCGTCTTGGACAATCTTTAGTGTAATGGTCACCTTCACAGATGAGGCAAGGAAATTTCGGCTTACGTTGTGAGCCATCCTCAGACCGAGATTTAGATTCCGGTTTTGGGGCATCAGATTTTGATTTACCTTTGCCCTTCTTCTTCCCCTTGGAGGACTTGTCCGCAGGATTGGCCTGAACGGCATTTACCTCCGCGGTTTTACCAGAATCGGATGAGGCGGGATTAGCAGAGGTATTGTTGGAAGAATTAGCCTTCTGCTTCCCATTCGAAGACTTCTTCGAATTTTGAGAAACGGAACCAATGACACCATCCACGGAAGGGGTGGGTTGGGTCTTTTTGGCTCCGGGCCGTGGTGCATCAGGCAAGATGTCATAAAGCGTGCCGGATTGCGAATAAACCAGATCCAAGTACTGGGCACGGGCGATAGCTTGTTCCTCCGTCACACAAGCTCCCATCGCGATATCCTGAGCGATTTTGTTCACAAAGGAGGTGGTGAACCAGTGAGTCAAAATCTGATCAGGTATGTGAAACTTGATCAGTCGACGACGGCGCCGCCATTCATGGATGTGATCCGAGATGTGAGTGGCCGAGTCCTGCTTCAGGGAAGACAGGAGGTGCGTCCCAGTCTCATACCGGACTGGTAACTGGAAATGCGTGAGGAAAGCCATAGCTAACGAGTTGAAATCCTGAAAAATACCACGGGATAGCTCTATGTACCACTTAGCAGCAGCTCCTGTTAACGTACGCTGGAAAAGACGCAAACAAACCGAATCGTCAGTCCAAGAGTTAGACGAGCACCAGAGGTGATACGTCATCACATGCGCCTGGGGGTCTTCTCCAGATTTGCCCTCAAACTTGGGACAGTCTCCTGGTATCTTGGTCGGAACCGGGGGCCAATATGGATTATGAGCAATCGGATCATTGGTCATCTTCGAAACGTCCGGTAGATCCAAGGTAGCCAGGAACGGCAATGGAGGGTTAATTCCCATGCCAGTCCCAGAATAAGGTCCGGTACCCATGCTCCACGATGGTTGTGAATATTCCTGCCCCCATGGGTTCTGTCCCGTAGGATTATGACCGTGAGGGGCATAATTCGTATAGCCAGACTGATTTGGTTGCTGGTAACCATTGTGTGGGGCCTGATAACCAGGGTTCGGGCCCTGATTGAAACGTCACACTTAGGTATAAACGAGCGTTTGGATTTGAGTAGTGAACAAGTTCGAACCGGGTGGAGGATGATGCGAGAGCCTCCCGAGTGGTTATAGTTCGGTTGGGTGTCATGAGAGTAATAACCACTCGAGGATAGTGGCTAGCCGATAAGTGGAACCTGCGGAGCTGTACGTGGGGGCGCGGCTGTTGAATTGGGCTGCGGCATTGAGTGAAGCGGGCGGTGGCGCGAAGTGAACGAAATGAGAGGGCTGCCATGTGAATGAACGAGGTTGACACGAGTGAGGGCGACCTGAATGAAACTGAGGTTGGCCTGGATAAACGGGGCGGCGGCGGTTCTTGTGGCCGACAGTTGTAAGTGAGCCCCGGGTTGCACCGAATAAGCCGGTTGGCCTGGAGGCGGGACGCCAGGTTGTACCGGATGACCCGGTTGGCCTGGTGGTGGAACAGGACCAGGTGCTTGCTGGAAACCAGTTTGACCTGAAGCAGAACCATAAAGTGGTCCTGGCTGATATGCAACGTTAGAGACAACAGGATATTGCGGTTGCATCGGTAAAGAAGGCTGGATTTGCCCCCTAGGTCCATAGGCCGGTCCCTGTTGATACCCCGGCTGAGGCTGAGCAGGTTGACCAGCAGGGTTATAATATGGTCCTTGCGGATTATAGAATGGCCCTTGCTGGCCCGCAGAGTAGCCTTGATTGGGCTGTCCCTGTGGGTCATACTGATAGCCCGGTTGGCCTGCAGGTTGACCTTGGAAAGGTTGTGCCTGCAAGTTCTGAGCCTGGTTGTACGGTAAACCTTGAACATAAAGATAGGCCTCAGGAGCAGGGAGACGCAAAATGTCCCCATGCTGTCCCCATGCTCGTCAAGCTGACCCGGAAAACCATACACGGGAGTGCCGTCTTGTGCATAGTGCGAAAAGAAAAGATCAGTGAGATCTTGAGGGGAGTTATCGACTCGACGTTAATTCTTTGTAAAAACAACCGTCCTCCTCAGGAGAGATGATATTATAAGGGTAACGATAGCTAGATAAATGGCAATCACAGAGTTGGCCAGATCTAATGAATCTTTGAGGCAACAGCGGAAAGAAGGCGCTCCACAAACGAGTCGGTCGTGGGAACCAGTGACCCAGTGAAGGGACACCCGGGTGTAGTGGTGGCACCTCGAAACGGAGATGATATTCCATAGAAGCGGCGGCTGAAATAATCTGACCCAGAGATCTGTATCCCTGTGGCAACGAAGGACCAGCTGACGATGTGGTAGCCAGCTCAGACTCGTCTCCCTCGAACAATCTACGAGGGATGCGCTGATAGTCATCAGACCCGGGAATTTCCTCACCAGAATCACTCATGGTTGATCCTGCCGCTAAATCACGCAGAAGACGGCGAGGACTAGGAGGAAAAACAGCAGCAATAAACGGTGAACCCGATGTAAGAGAAAGGAAATCAGCGCCTAATCTCAATTCAGACACAGGGTCCGAAAAGGGCCAGTGGAACTCAACTGGCTCTCCAAAGGGTTGCTCGGCGAGGACCGGTCCCCCGTCAGGGAACTCGGAAACAACAGGCTGCTGTGGTTCAACAGAAGGCTGAGAAGCTTCTGAAGAATCGTCCGTGTAAGGACTACCAGTAGACGAAACCGAAGGTTCCGCCACCGTGAC
Organism: Pinus albicaulis; assembly: GCA_034641835.2. NCBI lineage: Eukaryota > Viridiplantae > Streptophyta > Pinopsida > Pinales > Pinaceae > Pinus > Pinus albicaulis. The sequence continues at coordinate 154,830 of JAXQQM020079102.1, forward strand.
AAAAGACTAAAAGAAGAGAGCAAACACACACACGGGCTGAAAACGAGTTAAGACACACGATCAAACAGTCACAAGCAATATCTAAACGGGTGTGTAATCGTGGGAGATTGATTTTACCACATTGGAAAATAAACAAATTCTACCGTTTCATGTTTTAAGAGTCGAGAAACGATAAAAGATGACTCTATCTCTTTCAGAGTTGATACAAGCGTGAAAGGACAAGCGCTTGACGGTCTTTTCAAGTTTAGGGAGTCAGAAAAGACCAAATGACTGCTCAGGAAAAACTAGGCACAAAGGGTGTACCAAATATCCGTGAACTGCGATATACACCTTGGTTTCAAAAATGAAACAGAAATCGACCAAGGACTTTTTCGTGCGTGGAGTAAGTCTCTTAGAATCTTGTGATCGGTGTATCACGGGTATAGAGGCGCGAATACAAACTACATGGATAAAGGATTGTGAAAACCTATAGGGGTCTCCCTTTATGTCTTGTGACAGTGCGGGAGCGCAGAGTCGTGCTAGTCTTGCTCTAAATAGCAGTGAGGCAGCAGGTGCACCCGCTAGGTTTAACGACGCCGGAACACGTCTCTAGCCTAGACCTTCTAAATATGTTGCGTTAAGTTCCAATGTTGCCTTAGGTTAATTGAATAAATTTTACAGTTGATCTTCAATTAAGTTTCAATTTCTAGGCCCTATCGTATGTAGTGTCTCTTAAATGCAAGCTATATGCCACGATGCAACATTTCGTTCGATGAAAACTAGTTAAATGAGAGTTAAGAGATTTTATACAAACGAAATGAACGGAATACAAACAAGAATGTCTCTAATGCAACTAATGCAATTGCACACTTTTCATCCAAACACTAATCACTAGCAATATGGAAAAGATCACAATTTGCACTAATTTAACAAAAGCAAAAGAGATTATTTTTTGATTTTCAATGTTTAATGGCTAATGTGCACTGAAAACAAAAGGAACAAGTTGAGAAATGATATCTAAGAGAGCGAAGCAAACAACATTCACTCAACGAAGCAAGCAACCAAATCTCTAAATCGACCCAAAGTCCCTCAAAGCAAAGAAAGACTCGGAAACACCCAATGGACCGTGTGATCTAGGTCCAAAGCAAAGGCAAACGAATTCTGAATGAAAGAATGAACAATCACTCAAAAGACGCAGCAAAACAACCAAAGACTGTTGAGAGAGCGTGGAGAATCAATCAACAAGTTGACAGGACAATCAAGACACCAAAACTCCCAAGGAGGGCTCGATTCACTATGCCACTAGATGCCCTAGGGCTCAAATCGTGAAATCGATAGACAAAGGCAAACAACCAAAGGATAGCGGTGAATTCCGGTCAAACAAGACTCCAACACACTCAGACAATCAGGAAATCAAGAAGAAAAGTACTGGTCAAGCTCAGAAAGCCAAAAAATGAAGAAACTCAAAAAAGTCACAGGGGTGGCGCGACTGTGGCCTTGAAACTAGCGCCAGAGGCCGAGTGGCGCGACACAGAAAAATGCAACAAGCGCCAAGTGGCGCGACTGTCGGGTTAAAACCCGCGCCAGTCGAGTTCTTCAATAAAAATTAAAAAAAAAAGCTATTCTAAAAGTAGACCAATACAAGCTAAGCAAACCAGGAGGCTAAAATAATGAAAGAATCCAACCCAGAAGGTTCATCAAGCAAGGAGAAACAATGAAAGCGAACCAATCATAAATGGGACAAGGAAAACCGGACGGTCCCCAGTATGGTCGCCAATTTGTTGAGGAGGTAAATCCCCTCTGCGGACATAGGCGATCCCTACTAGCCCAGCAGGGGTCTAGCAACAAACAAACAATGCTATGACGCAAGCTCCTAGTTACGAAATGAAAGACTTGGGATAAGAGCCTACCTGGATTCCAACGCTAGATCTGAAGAAGAGGATGTCCCCATCCTTCAGCCTTGGCAGATCACAATCCTTCCACGATCTCCGTGGATGAACACCTGCACACAGAAGAAACGAACAGATACATGCATAGGAACCAGCATACGTAACTAAACATCGGTCAGAAAAGATATTACTTGCATTAACATGATAGAAAAAGGAGTGGAACCATAATCATAGTCATCTATTAAAGTGATAAACGAATAGAAGTTACAACCAAGTTCTGACGTCGCAGCTTCCTTCGAACGGGTCTCAGGTTGTCCACGTCTCGCAAAGCTCGCCAAGGAAAGGGAAACCTCTCCAGAGTCTCGTAACAATGGTCTCCTCGCTTGAATGGGCCTTAAGGGAAAGAAGGGATTCTTTACAGCACAAAGGCGCTTGGGAATGGGGAGATGCAAAGCTTCAGCACTTCAAGACTAGCTTGCCATGGATCTGAGCAAGCTTTTATAGATGGGGAAGGAGGGAGTTGGGATCCCTATTATTATGGGATTGGCCCTATCAACAAGGAAGGTTCTATAGGAGGTGGCAAAACTACTTCCCTTCCATAGAACTCCCACAGCCAAACCTCCCAACTCAAGATAGGCAATGGTTGTGAGTTTGTTTGAACTCAACTTCCGCCATCCATATTTAAAAAACAGTCC
>JAXQQM020068682.1:0-77518 GCA_034641835.2 Pinus albicaulis
ATATCAAAAAGACATTAAAAACTCCATGAGAATCTCAGGTCTGTCAAGAAGAAGTCCTCTGTATTTCTGATATTAGTCAAATTAAATAAAGCAGCAATATGGTGCAAAAAATCTCCAACCCTTTATAACTTTGATAATCCGCCTTTAAACAACCCTTCTTCCATCAGAGATGATCTGCCTCTTGGCTAGATTCATCGAACTCTTCCTATGACACCCTACAAAACAGAAAAACATGTATTTTAATCAGAAAATGACAGTTATACTCTAAAGGAGACCTTTTCGTAATGGGACTCAAACTCCTATTTATTACACCAGTCTACCTTATCTTTAAAAAAGTTACGTATCTAAAAAATAAGACTCACATGTTAGAATAGGCTATGACATAACTCATCCTTACTTGACATCTTAAATATCCTCCTCAACATATGGAACCAAACCCTATTTTTCAGGAAAACAGGACCCTATCCTCAACGAAAAATTTGTTAGGTCCCTATATTACTAGTATAGTCCCTTATTGTTGTTAGTGTAACCCCATTATTGTTATTATTGTACCCCTGTAACCCCCATATTTTTATTACTGTGCCGTTAAATTATTATTGTTAGGTCAGCTAGGATTACATTGTGGCCCACTAGGATTACATTGTGGCCCCATGGACTCCTATATATAGAAAGGAGGTTTTGTAATTTGTATCATCCAAGAATTGTTCATTCATGTAATGTATTAGAGGTTTCCACCTCGAAGTGGCTTATTTCTAAGGCATTTATATCTCTTTCCTTCTATTTTTGGAGCTGGTTTCACAACATTTGGTATCAGAGCTTTGGATTCTAGGGTTTCGTTGCTCCAAACAGGTCATCGTGTCATTTTCGCTATAAATTTTTTTCTACGAAGTTTCAGAAGCTGAAATTTTTAGGGTGTGAAGCCGAAATCCTAAGGAAAATTGTTGCAAAATTTCAGAGCTTGGTTGACAATATTTTCGAAGATACGATCTGTGGAAGTTAGGTCTTTTTGCAGGCTCCTCAATTTAATCTAAACAGGTCATCGTGGAATTTGCACTATAAATTTGTGTCTACGAAGGTTCAGAATCTGAAATATTTAGGGCGCGAAGCAGAAATCCTGAGGAAACGTGTCGCAAAATTGCAGAGCTTGGCTCGCAACATTTTTGGAGATATGATTTGTGGAAGATAGTTCTTTTTCAGGCTCCTGAATTTCAACTCAAGGAGGTGATCATGGGAAAAGCTTTATAACTCTCTCTCTGAGCATCGGATTGGAGTGCCGTAAAAAGTGGCCACAAGAACATGGACTTTAGTTTCTTTGCTATCAATTTCAGAGCTAAAATATAAAAAAGTGACACGTGGCAAGTCGTACAAGTTCGATCTACTGAAATAGTCCATAATTAGGTCATTGTGGGAGATTAGACATAACTTTACCTTGAAGAATCCAAATTGGCTCAGACCTGTGGCATTCAAAAGAGGATTCAGAAGTCTACCTCAGTGCCCAATTCTAGATATTGAAAATCTATAACCATAGAGATAATCCAATTTAAATATCGAGCTCTTCAAAAGCAAGAAAAAGGTGTGTAATTTTTTCCGAATTGCATAATTCCTGTTTGAAGAATCAATTTGAATTAATTCCAAGGGCATAGTGTAGAATAGATATCAATATTGGGTTCTAAAAAATGCCCTGTAAAAATAATTCAACACCCATTAAGCCTTCAGAAGGCTCTACTATGACACATGAAGATGAAGAATTGCAACATGATCTATCAAAATTACAAGAGCAAGTGCACCAAATTTCGCTCTCGCAAAGAGCAGCAAAAAATGAAATGGAAGTTTTGAAGAAAGGCGTGGAAGAGAAGATGGATGGTGTGAAAAATAATATGGATGGCTGGAAAAAAGGCATGGAATCTAAGATAGATGGCATGGAAGCTGGCATGGAATCTAAGATGGATGACATGGAAGCTGAAATGGAAAACATGAAGAATGATCTAAAAGCAGACATGGAAGGTTTGACAAAGTTGATACAAGAAATGTTTCCTAATGGTGAAAAGATAGTAGAGGAAACTCATGATGAGAACAAAATAAATGGTAATCGTGATTTCATAAACTCTAATGTTGGCGGGAAGAACCACCATATTCCAAAAATGGATATGAGGAAGTTTGATGGAAAGGATCCTGTAACATGGATACTACAGATGGAGCAATATTTTGATCTCCATAACGTGCAAAACACACAAAAGGTACGCATTGCAACTTACATTTAGAACAAAATACATTTGTATGGTATCAATGGCTTTGCTCCCGTAAAAAAATTGTCACTTGGTCAATTTTTACGGAGGAAATGATAGCACATTATGAGGATACAAAGAGAAACACCTTTTTTAGCCAATTGATAAATCTCAAACAAAAGGGTTTAGTGGGGCAGCACATTGAGGACTTCCAAAAATTGAATATAAGGGTAACTCATATTCCAGAGGAACACAGGATTGATCTCTTCATAGGCACTTTAAAGGATAACATCCAACATGAAGTTCGCGTTTTGGAACCTGATTCATTGGAGAAGGCATTCAGGTTGGCAAGAAAAGTTGAATGTAAAATTATGGCGACAAGGAAGCCTACCACTCAATTCTATAAAGAAGGAAGTGTTGTTATGCCTAGATTTCCACAACCTACAAGGTTGACACCACAACAATTGGAAGAAAAAAGAGCAAAAGGGCTTTGCTACAGTTGTGATAGCAAATACACTAAAGGCCATAAGTGTGCTGAGAAGAAATTATTTTACATAGATTGTGAAGAGGAAGAAGAAAATGAACAAGAAGAGGATATACACCAGGAACCAACCCAAGAAGAGGAAGAAATGAGTCCGACCATATCGTGTAATGCATTGGCAGGAATTACTACTCCTCAAACTCTCAAGATAGAAGGACATATCAAGAAGAAAAAGGTAATAGTGTTGATTGATTCAGGTAGCACCCATAATTTTATTCATTGTAAGGTAGCCAAGGAATTGAATTTTTTCCTATACCCAGCACCAGAATGTCAAGTGATGGTTGCAAATGGGGGAACTATAAATTGCTCTGGAAAATTCCATAATATCAAGCTAACCATGGGGGAATATGTATTGAATAGTCCAATTCTTTCCATTCCTATGGGAGGTGCTGATGTTGTACTAGGAGTTGTACTAGGAGTATAACGGTTACAATATTTGGGTACGGTAGCTTTTAATTTTCAAGAAATTTTCTTGAAATTTTTTCAGAAGGAAAGGAAGTCGAATTACGGGGTATTGCAGAGAAGTCGGGAAAGATAATAAGCTCTAATTTCATGACAAAGCTTCTAAAGAAATAACAACGAGGTGCAATTGCACAATTATGCTCACTAGAAGTTCCAACATCAAATTCATCTGTTTTAGTAGATCTCCAACAAGTATTGGACAATCATTCCAAGGTGTTTGAAAATCCCAAAGGACTCCCACCTATTCGTGATCATGATCATGCTATTCATTTTATTCCAGGAAGTGTTCCTCCAAACATCAGGCCTTATAGATATCCTTATGTCTAAAAGAGTGAAATTGAAAGTATGATTGCAGAAATGTTAGAGGCAGGTATAATTAAAACTAGCCAAAGTTCTTTATCTGCTTCTGTAGTATTAGTACACAAGAAGGATTGATCATGGCACATGTTTCTGGTGTTGGGTGTGTGTTATATTCTTTCCACGACTAGTCCCACATACTGTACGTTGCGCCGGGTGCAGTAAGGGGGTCACAGGGGAGGCGGCAACTGCCCCTATCGGGGTCCGGGGCAACGCCCCGGCGAAACTTTTTTTGGTGTGCAGTCCCACTCATAGGCAGACCCACCCATGTTTTTTGCATGATTTTGCACATGGTTTTTGGGGTACAATGGCTTTTGACCCCTGGTAATCTGTAGATCCAGTCAGGGGAACTACGGTTATGTTCTAATCTAGGGTTAATGGATTTGGGTTTATGCATGCTTCGGCATGTATATATATGTAACACTAAAAGGAATAGAATGAAAAATCAAGCTGGTCATCCTGATTTGGGATCTAGGGGAAAATCTCTGTGTTTATCTATTTTATGTTTTATGCTCTCGCTATTGTTTATTTTCTGTTATAATATTCGTGTGTAGATAATTTCTGTTCAAGGTTAAAACCTACATTTTGTATCAGAGCTGTTTCAGCTTCAAGGGGACGCCTTTGCTACTGAGGGTTTTTTGCTCGGGCCTGAGGTAGACCCTGTTGAGTGGGAGATCTACGAGATCGATTCTTTCGGTGAAAGAAGATGGCGAGCAGTGGGAAGATAGAGATCGAGAAATTTAATGGTCACTGCTTTGAGTTATGGAAGCTCAAGATGGAGGATCTGCTGGTGGATAAAGATCAATGGATCGCAGGAGATCTAGGTACTAAACCAATGGTAATGTCAGATGAATACTGGAAGAAACTGGATCGGAAGGCTAAGAGCACAATATGGTTGTGTGTCTCAAATTCAGTATTGTTGAATGTATCTGAGGAAGCTACGAAAAAGAATTTGTGGGAAAAAATTGGGACTTTGTACCAATCTAAGTCTCTGGTGAATAAGTTGTTCCTGCAAAAAAAACTGTATAACCTAAGGATGAAGGATGGAGACTCGGTGACAGAGCATCTGAACGCCTTCAATACTATGGTAAGACAGCTATCATTTGTTGATATTAAAATCTCAGATGAAGATAAGTGCATCAGTTTGTTGTGTTCTCTACCAAACTTGTGGGACAGTCTGGTTATTGCAATAGGTAGCAATACAACTACCTTGAATTTTGATGACATTGTCTCAGCCTTGCTGTCGAAAGAAATGAGACAGAGAAATATGGAGGGTCAAAATGGAGATTCCTTATCTGTACGAGGAAGGTCACAAAACATAAACAAGAATAAGGTTTTGAGTGGGAGATCTAAATCTAAAGGGAGATATAAATCTCTTGGAAAGTTTGTAAAGTTATGCTAGAAATGCGGAAAGGAAGGGCACTATAAAAGGGAGTGTAGATATAAAGCTCCTGAGAAAGGAAAGGGATCTGATGATTCTCCTTTTGCATAGGCAAAAACCACCTCGGATGAAGGTGGGGATGTGTATTTGGCTTCTTCTTCAAGTACACATGTAGATCATGATTCATGGCTGATTGAATCAGGTGCATCCTTTCACTTCACTCCCCATAGGGAGTGGTTCTACGAGTATGAGAAATATGATGGTGGCGATGTCTTCCTAGGGGATGATAAGAAGGCAAGAATTGTCGGACGTGGAAAGGTCAAGCTGAAGCTACAAGGTGGAAGGATTAGAACACTTCCTTGTGTTCTACATATTCCTGCATTGGCTAGAAATCTGATTTCTGTAAGCAAGATGGATGATGCAGGTGTAAAAACAGTGTTCAAGAAAGATGCCTGCAAGATGGTTCAGGGAGCATTGGTATTAATGCGGGAGTTCAGATGGGAACTCTGTACAAGCTACAAGTTATCACTGTTATTGATGGGTGTAACAGTTCTGTGGTTCCTGAAAGTGGAGCGGAAAGCCTAGCTGTCTCTGGAGAAAAGACCATGCTATGGCATCAAAGGCTTGGACATATTGGAGAGAAGGGCCTTTGGATACTATATAGAAATGGTATGGTATAAGGTATGTATAATTTCTCTCTGGATTTTGATTTCTGCGAACATTATGTATATGGGAAGCAGAATCAGGTGAGTTTTCCTTTTGGTGCTAAGAGGGCAAACAAGATATTAGAACTTGTGCACAGTGATGTGTTTGGACCTATGTCAGTTCCATCACTGGGAAAGTTTGTGTACTATGTTTCACTCATAGATGACTTCTCAAGGAATACATGGATATATTTCTTGAGGAAGAAATCTAAAGTCTTTGACAAATTTAAAGAAATTAAGGCACTGGTGTAAATCCAGACAGAGAAGAAGATAAAGGCACTGAGGACAGATAATTATGGGGAGTTCTGCAAGAAGGAATTTGAAGAGTTCTCTAAGAAGTGTGGTATAGCACGACAAAAGACTACTCCATACACACCTCAGAAAAACGAAGTTGCAGAAAGAATGAACAAAACGCTAATGGAAAAGGCAAGAATCACGCTCAGTGGTACCAAGTTAGGACAAGAATTCTGGGCAGAGGCAGGGGAGACTGCATTTTACTTAGTTAACATATCACCTTCATCAAAATTGGAGGATAAGACTCCACATGAGGTATGGACTAGTAAGAAACCCTCTCTTTCACATCTAAGGGTATTTGGATGTGATGCATATGTACATGTTCCAAAGGAGAAAAGGACCAAGTTGGATAATAAATCTGAAAGGTGCATCTTTATTGAGTATAAGGATGGTTTAAAGGGTTACAAGCTTTGGAACCCAGAAACAAGGAAGGTTGTGTACAGCCAAGATGTGGTGTTTAGAGAGGTGAAAGATGTTGTTACACATGAAGTCCTACTGAAGGAATGTGAGAAGATAGAGTTTGAGCTAAAGGAGGATGAATCAGACTCTACAACAGAAGAAGACTCAGAAGAGGAAGAGGCACAAACTCCAGCTATGAGAAGATCAGTTCGGGAAAGAAGGAAACCAAAAAGGTATAGTCCATCTTCTCTCTGTTCAGGTTTTTCCTTAACCATAACTGATGATGATCCCAGAACTTTCAGGGAGGTAGTAGATTCAGAGGATGGAAAACTATGGAAGGAGGCCATGGTCGATGAAATGGCATCCTTGCATAAAAATGAGGCATGGGATTTGGTGGAGTTGCCGGCTAGAAGGAATCCCATCGGGAGCAAATGGGTGTTTAAGAAGAAGATGAATGTAGAAGGCAAGGTGGAGAAATACAAAGCTCGGTTGGTAGCCAAAGGTTATTCCCAGGTGCCGGGAATTTATTTTGGAGATATTTTTTCTCCTATTGCCAAAGTTACTTCTATTAGATTACTTTTATCTGTTGCTGCTGCATTTGATTTTGAGATAGAACAGATGGATGTGAAGACAAAATTTCTTCACAGGGATCTAGAAGAGGAGATCTACATGAAGCAACCTGAAGGCTTTATGGTGAAGGGTAAGAAAGACCTGGTGTGCAGGTTGAAGAAGTCTTTGTATGGGTTAAAACAGTCACCAAGGATGTGGTATCAGAAATTTGATACCTATGTACGGGGACTTGGCTTCACTAGAAGCAAGGAGGATCACTGTGTTTATTTTAAATTAATTGGGGACCGTGTTATTTATTTGGTCTTGTATGTGGATGATATGTTGTTGATTGCAAATGACAAAGAAATTATCCAAGATTTGAAGACCCAACTGTTCTCCAAATTCGACATGAAGAATCTTGGTGCTACAAACTATATTTTGGCCATGGAAATTAACAGAGATCAGGCAAAGAGGAAGCTCTAGTTAAACCATAGGAAGTATGTCGAGACTATATTGCAGAGGTTCAATATGCAGGATGGTAAACCAGTGAGTGTTCCTATTCCTGTAGGTGCAAAGATGTCTGCTGAACAGTGTCCCAAGACACAAGAAGAAGAGGATGATATGTCCCGTGTTCCATATGCAAGCGCAGTGGGCAGCCTGATGTATGCAATGGTCTGTACTAGAACAGACATTGCACATGCAGTGGGAGTATTGAGCAGGTTTATTTCAAACCCAGGGAAGGAGCCTTGAACAGTAGTGAAGCGGGTTTTCAGATATTTACGTGGCACTAGTGATTATGGCTTGTGCTACCAAGGAAGACCAGGATTAGAAAGAATGTTGGACATTCGTGGTTTTGTTGATGCAGACTGGGCTGGAGATCTGGACCAAAGAAGATCTACAAGTGGGTATGTGTTTAGCCTATTTGGAGGTGCAGTCAGTTGGTTGAGTAAAATACAGTCTATAGTGGCACTTTCAACTACAGAGGCAGAATACATAGCAGCCACTCATGCAAGCAAGGAAGCATCTTGGTTACAGAGATTGTGTTCAAGTATGGGGTTGGTACAACAAGCTATAAGGATAGACTGTGATAGCCAAAGTGAAATTTTCTTGGCTAAGAACCCTGCTTATCATTCAAAGACAAAGCACATTGATGTTCAATATCACTTTGTTAGAGATATGGTTGAGGCTAAAAGGATGTTGCTAGTAAAGGTGGACACTTTGAAGAATGTTACAGATTCATTGACGAAGTCTGTAAGCACTCAGAAGTTATCTTGGTGTAGAGAAACAATGGGTTTTGAAGAATTGGCCAAATGACTAAGCTCTCCTGTGGCCCCCTGTGGAAAGAAAACAACAAGTGGGAGAATGTTGGGTGTGTGTTATATTATTTCCACGACTAGCCCCACGTACTGTATGTTGCACCGGGCGTAGCAGGGGGGTCACAGGGGGGGTGGCAGCGCCGCGACGAAATTTTTTTTGGTGTGCGGTCCCACTAATAGGCGGACCCACCCATGTTTTGTGCATGAGTTTGCACATGGTTTTTGGGGTACGATGGTTTTCGACCCCTGGTATTTTGTAGATCCAGTCAAGGGAACTACGGTTATGTTCTAATCCAGGGATAATGGATTGGGGTTTATGTATGCTTCAGCATGTATATATATGTGTTGTAACACTAAAAAGAATAGAATGAAAAATCAAGCTGGTCGTCCCGATTTGGGATGCAGAGGAAAATCTCTGTGTTTATCTGTTTTATGTTTTATGATCTCACTATTGTTTATTTTCTGTTATAAGATTCATGTGTAGATAATTTCTCTTCAGGGTTAAAACCTACATCTGGATTATAGGGAGTTCAATAATCTCACCATTAAAGATAAATTTCCCATTCCTGTGATTGATGAATTAATGAATGAATTACATGGATAAATTTATTTTACCAAGTTGCATCTTCATTCAAGATATCATGAAATTAGAATGAAGACTGAAGATATTCCAAAAACAACATTTCAAACTCATGAGGGTCATTATGAATTTCTGGTCATGCCTTTTGGCCTTACCAATGCACCTTCTACATTTCAAGGGTTGATGAATTCCATTTTCAAACCATTCCTGAGAAAATTTGTGCTAGTATTTTTTGATGATATACTAATCTACAGCAAGTCTTGGAAGGATCATGTTAAACATGTTGATAGGGTGCTCAAACTATTGTAGGAGAAACAATTATATGCAAAAAAATCCAAATGTTTCTTTGGAGTACAAGAGGTGGAATATCTTGGTCATATTGTATCTCACGAGGGTGTTAAGGTAGAACCTAACAAAATTAAAGCCATTAAGGAATGGAAAGTCCCCACAACCATAAAGAAGTTGCGAGGATTTCTTAGGTTAATAGGGTATTATCGCAAGTTTGTTAAGAATTATGGGAGAATAGCAGTACCTCTAACAAAATTATTGAAGAAAGATGCATTTTCATGGACTCTTGAAGAAACTAAGGCCTTTGAACATCTTAAAGAGGCAATGTGCCTAGCATCAGTCTTAGCTACGCAGACTTCACAAAATCCTTCATTGTGGAATGTGATGCCTCAGGAAATGGAATTAGTGTTGTTTTAATGCAGGAAGGAAGACCCATTTCTTTTGAAAGTCGTCCAATCAAAGGAAAGTATTTACAAAAACCTATTTATGAGAAGGAAACATTAGCAATAATGCATGCACTAAAGAAATGGTGAACTTACCTAATGGGAAGACACTTCAAGTTAAAAACTAATCATGAAAGTCTTAAACACTTTTTGGAACAAAGACTATCTTCAAAAGAGTAGAAAAAATGGGTCACAAAGATGTTGGGTTATGACTTTGAAATAATCTACAAAACAGGGAAGCTTAATGTTGTTGCAGATGCACTCCCAAGAAAGAATGAAGAGGTGGAAGCATTGCTTTGTGCCATTTCTATTATCCAACCAGATTGGATAACAGAAGCAAGAGATGAATGGAAGAAGGAAAAAGAAGTATGGACACTCATTCAAAAGTTGCAGCAAGATCCTATTACATCTGATACATTTATTTGGAAAAATGATTCCTTATGGTACAAAGATCGCTTACATCTTTGTAAGAAGTCCCAACTAAAACAAAAGATTCTTTTGGAATTTCACACTTCTCTTTAGGAGGACACTCAGGATTTTTAAAAAATTACCACAGGCTGAAGAAAGAATGTTTTTGGGATGGCCTTAAATCCGATATTCAAAAGTTTGTGGCGGAATGTTTGGTTTGCCAGCAGAACAAATTTGAGACAATTAAGGACCCAAGACTTCTACAACCTTTATCCTTTCCAAGTCAACATTGGGAGAAGATTTCAATGGATTTTATCACAGGTTTACCTAAGTCCAAAGGAAAGAGTGTCATCATGGTGGTAGTTGATAGACTTACCAAGTATGCACACTTTTGTGCATTATCTCATCCATTTAAAACAAGTACAATTGCTACTACATTTATGGATAGAATTCAAAAGCTACATGGAAGCCCAAGGGTTATTGTGAGCGACAGAGATCCCATTTTTACTGGAAATTTTTGGATAGAGTTATTTTCTTGTTTGGGTACTCAATTAGCTCATAGCTCATCTTATCATCCTCAATCTGATGGTCAAACTGAGATAGTAAATAAATGTTTGGAAGGATATCTTCATTGTTTTGTATTTGATAAACAAACACAATGGGTCAAGTGGTTACCTCTCGCTGAATGGTGGTATAACACTTCCTTCCATACTGCAGCAAAAATGACCCCATTTATGGCACTTTATGGATATCATCCACCATCCATCACATCATATTTAAGAGAAAATTCGAAGGTTCAAGCAGTGGAAGATCACATCGAGCATCAATAATAAGTTCTCCAACTCTTAAAGGATAACATGAATTTGGCACAAAATCGAATGAAACCACAGGTAGATCGACATCACAGTGAGAGAAATTTTTATGTAGGAGACTGGGCATTTTTACGGCTACAAAAATATAAACAAATGTCCCTAAATCAAGCTAAGAAGGATAATAAATTATCGCCAAAGTACTATGGTCCTTACAAGGTGTTGCAAAATATTGGTACTATGGCATACAAATTGGAGCTTCCTGCTTCTTCACGAGTGCATCCAGTTTTCCATGTTTCATGCTTAAAGAAGGTTATAGGTGAAAATCTTCTATTTCAAACAATATTTCTAGAACTTGATGAGGAAGGAAAAATCATATTGGAACTTGAAGTAGTCACGGAAACAAGAACTTGACAGCTATGGAATCGATCAATTTCAGAGTATCTCATCAAGTGGAAGAACTTACCCACTGAAGATTCTACATGGGAGGATGAGAATTTTATACAGAATCACCCAAAGATACTCAAGCATTGAGGACAATAGTTTTTTGAAGGAGAGGGGAATTTTAGGTCCCTATATTACTAGTATAGTCCCTTATTGTTGTTAGTGTAACCCCCTTATTGTTATTATTGTACTCTTGTAACCCCCATATTGTTATCATTGTGTCCTTAAATTATTATTGTTAGGTCGGCTAGGATTACATTGTGGCCCACTAGGATTACATTATGGCCCCATGGACTCCTATATATAGAAAGGAGGTATTGTAATTTGTATCATCCAATAAGTGTTCATTCATGTAATGTATTGGAGGTTGCCCCCTCGAAGTGGCTTATTTCTGAGGTGTTGATATCTCTTTCCTTCTATTTTTGGAGCTGGTTTCATAACAAACTTCTACTGATGGGTTGTCTCCATTGCATGGTATTCAAGTCATATATATTTGGTGGAAAGGTCCCTTGACCTGTTGGAGGTATCCACCTATCCAAAAATGATTTTAAACTTCTCAGAAATCTTCAAAAACAACTCACTACAAAAACAAGGCAGTTTCGTAGCGTGCTTTCGTAGCATCCAAAAAATGGATTTTTCACTCAAAATTTCTGCTTCTTTGTTGTTCCATAGTGTCCATCATGACCTGACACATCTTCACTACCATTTTCCCTCCTTAAAAGTTGTAAAAAGTGGTTTTAGAAGAAAAAGGACAACTACAAAAATTTTCGTAGCATTTTCCTAGCTTCAAGCCTAGGAAACGCTACAAAGCTGTGAAAAACTGTGCAATTTCCATATTTTGACCCTATCTCAAAAAATTATCCTCTAGCTATAGAAATTTTTTCTTCAACATGCCATTAACCTAGTAAAACATAATAAAACTCAACTTAAGACCCTTGAGGTGTTTCCTCTTCATTAATGATAAGCTGAGCTACGAGTTCCTCCACTATAGTCATCTTTAAGACCTTCATCTCCAGCTCTTCATGGTTCAATTCTAACTTCTCTTGGAGGTCTTTGACTTGGCCCTTCAGTTTTATGTTCCTAGATTTCAAGTGCAGGTTTATTCTTCTGATATGCTTCACTTCTCCTCTCAATGGCTGAGTCCATTTGATCAATTGTTGTGGGTTATCTAACGTCTTTGACACACTATTAACCTACTCTTCCCAAACTTCTTTCATCTTCTCAAACTGCACCTTATGAACATTATGTTTCCTTGCTTCTTTATTCAAGACTACTATTTCATGATTTTCTAACTTCAACTACTCCTCAAGGACCTCAATCTCTATTTTTTCAATGATTTTCTCCTTTCCTTTTTTTTCTTGATGACTGGATCTTCTTTTGCATGTGATGATAGGTCAAATATACTTGGTGGTGGTTGGATAGTTTCAATGACATTATGAGCTTCCTTAATACTTTCCAAGACCTTTCTAGCATGCCTTTTCATTGGTTTCCTAGCCTGAAACATGAAACCTACATCCTCACCTTCAAATTCTAACTTCTTAGCTGATTTGGCTTTCTTGAGTTTTTTTCCTCCCTCGTCTATATCTTCAGCTTGGAAAATGGGGGTTTCTTCAATATCAATAGCATGTAGAATGTATTCTAAATTTCCCTTAGCCACTGCTTGGATTCTTGTAATCCTTTTTTTTCCATGTTTACTCACATTTGGTTCTTTTTTTGCATGTTTGCTCACATTTGGCTTTTGTTTTGCAGGTAAAACAACAAGTGTATCAAGTTTCTGCAATTGCCTTGTTTCCATGATTACTGGTTCACTTTGTTCTGTCACTATATTCTCACTTTTATCTGCCACTGAAGGTCATGGTATACCTCTAGGTTTAGGAGTTCTTTTACGAGTAATGGAATCCACTTAAAAACCACTGACAAATAGAAAAGAAGACCAATCTCTCCCTAGTCTTTTTAACTCCTCTAAAACCAGCAACTCGATTAAACCATGTTGAAAGAGTGAGGTTTCATTTCCTTCAGATTTAGCTTGAAATTTATCTACCATTTTTTCTAAGCTTCTATACAATTAAAAAGGTAGATCATTATATTTCTTACCAAAAAAATGTAGCAGAAGCCTAAAGTGGTAAGAATAAACCATATGATATCTCCCTTCACAGGTGAAGTAATTTTGAATGATAAGCAATAGCTTTGAGAAGTTTTCTTTCATGTAGCTCCTTGGAATGGCATTTGTAAGTTAAATCTCACTATGTTCTGGCTTGATGAATCCCATACATTCTTGGATAGTGAACTTGAAACCTTTGAACATTGTTCTCCTCCTCTAGGAATTACTGTAGTTGGTGCAATAGTCTCTAGTGTTATGGTGAGGTTCAACATTCTTGTATTCTTTGGAAAAATTGCAAACACCCTGTTCCTCTGAAAAATTATGAAGCTATTGGGTCTTCCTTTATCAATTTCATGTCTAATGGCTCATATTTGAGACAGTGGCCACCTTTGTCGGTATTTATTTTTGTAGCCATGATACTTTTATGTATTCTCTGCCTCGCTTGATCAGTGATACCTGCAAACTTTTGAAAATGCCAGCCATAGCTTGGGCTTACTGAAATAGCTCTCCAGAGCTCAATAACATGAAAAGAGGGAGCAAGGAATGACAAATGACTCAATTGGGAAATATTTTAAATTTTCAATGAAAACTCATGGCATAATCATGACTCATACATGCTTAAAATAGTAATAATGACTTAAGCCATGACCAATGTACCTTGATTTAACCCTAACTAACTCGAATGGCATCTTCCCTATCCCTTACAATCATTGACTGACATCTAGCACTTATTTTGAAAATACAAACAAGAATACCTCCTTTTGTAGCGTATTTAGTGTATTTCTGGGCAGTTTCGCTACGAAAGTATTAGCAGTTTCGTAGCGAAAAGTGCGTTTTTTCTATGTAATTCACTACGAAAGTAGGAAATCTTGGCTAAAGTGACCTTTTTGTTGTTGTAAGCTTGGGAAATGAAATATGTCAAGAAATAATGACTGATGTGACATGAAAAGACTTGAAATGGGGTGGGTTTGGACCTTAGGATAGGCTAATAAGAAAAATTTAAAATTTTCCTTTACCAAGTAACGAAAACTGAATTATATGACCATACCTTTACCACATGAACCTCTAAGACTATGTCAAATGATGTTTCACTTTTTCTGAGTGATAACACCTTTGTCGTTCTTCAATATCTTAGCGATTTTATCTTTTCATCTCACCTTTACCCTTTGAATGCAAAAACTCTTAAAAATCTTTAAAGTTTGACCTCTGCTCTTTTCTTCTCGGTTCTCCTACTACTATACATCACAATCGCACTTCGTAGTGTTTTTAATTTTATTCTTTTAAGAATTACTGCTCCGATCCATTGATTGCAATATTGCAATCGCGCTCAACCGTTAGTCCCACTGCCACGTCACCCATTGCATTTCTGACTTGGCACCGTTTAATTGGTTTTCGTTAACTCTTACCGCTTCCAACAGTTGATATCGATATCGCACTTCGCAGTTCGCAAAATTTACCACATTGAAAATTGCAATATTTACCTTGTTTCACTTCGCACTTCGTAGATTTTACCTTTTCATAAATTTCACTTCGCTCCTGCCCCCGAACTGTACTCTCACTTCTCTGCCATCGCACTTTTAAAAACGTTTTTCTCCAAAGCCTTTTTGCACTATAATGAAGCTTTAATAAGATTTAAACCCCCTCTTTCCACTTCTAAGCCTCATTTCATGTGTTAAGCCCTCCATTAGCCTCTTTAGCCTTTTTTTTTCCTCCAAATTGGGAGAAACACCTCTTAAAATTAGAATTAGGTATTGAATAGTTGCATAGATAGGAACATGATAGATAGAGTAGGCTGTGCTGAGCCGATTGGCCAAGTTAAGTGCAATTTTTAAGTTAGTTTCCTTTCTGCAATTTAAATTAGTTTCCTTTCTGCAATTTAATTTAGTTTCCTTTTTTCCATTTCTTTTCAACAATTTAGATTAGTTTCCTTCCTTTCATTTCTTTTCAGGAATTTAATTTAGTTTCCTTCTTGTCATTTCATTTTTGCAACTTAGTTTAGTTTCATTGAAGTGTGACAGACTTCAATGAGAACCCTTAGAAATAGAACCCTTTCGTAAAGCAAAAGAGAATGACATGAAAAAAATGCATCTGATGTGTATATAGCACTATCACCTCCAATTTTATACAAACCTTGGGTTGATAAAGTAAAGTAGGGCAGCCCCTAGGAGTTGCACCACTCTTGGTGCAATACCAGGGCTCACCAACAGGATGGGTAATCCCAAAGATGTCGTGATTATTCTCAAATCCTAACTGTGATGCACCTCTAGGGGTTGTGGGGTTATTACTTTCTCCTTCGCTTTCATACTGTAATAAGGGGCTATAATCAGTCTCAATGATTTTTTTGTGATCTAATCTATATCATTTTCCACCCCGCATAGCTTTAGACATACTTCTTCCAAACATTAATCTGACAACATTCATAGTAAGCCCTTTTCACATAAAATCATTTTAATCCAGAACTTCAAAGAATTCAGATACTTACCTTGCAAAACCTTGAAAAATATTAACTCAATTTCGTTGTAAGATACATATGTGTCTACCAAAACTCAATGATAAATCCTCCCAAAATACCATCGATCCATAAATCAACAACTCCTGATATGTTGTTGTAGGTCTCCTTGATTCGGTGTAACAATTTAGGGCTCCGCGCAGTAGTCTCATTGCTTTTAAAATGGGTCTTGTTCTTAGTTAGCCTTGATAACCATTTATGCAATTCATTTTCAAATGTCACGAAGAAAATGTCGTGTTGTTTTGTGAAAATATACCTTTGCAACCAAGCTTTAGTGGACAGTCACTTTTTTTTTTTTTCTTGAACAGTAAACTCTCACTCTTTCAAATCTACCCAATCTTGTATTTAATTCCTTGATGGATGCCACATCCACATATCCCTCAAATAGATCTCAGTCCTGACAATGGAACCATTTTTTGGCTATTTTTGGGCTTGACCTAGGTTCGGAGTTAGCTACGCAATAAAAAAAACCCTCTATTACTGACACTTTTGGCAACGTCTTGCTGCACAAATCATGTTAGGTCCCTATATTACTAGTATAGTCCCTTATTGTTGTTAGTGTAACCCCCTTATTGTTATTATTTTACCCTTGTAACCCCCATATTGTTGTTAGTGTAACCCCCTTATTGTTATTATTTTACCCTTGTAACCCCCATATTGTTGTTATTGTGCCTTTAAATTATTATTGTTACGTCAGCTAGGATTACATTGTGGCCACACTAGGATTACATTATGGCCCCATGGACTCCTATATATAGAAAGGAGGTTTTTTAATTTGAATTATCCAAAAAAATTTCATTCATGTAATGTATTGGAGGTTTCCCCCTCAAAGTGGCTTATTTCTAAGGCATTGATATCTCTTTTCTTCTCTTTTTGGAGTTGGTTTCACAACATTTGGTATCAAAGCTTTGGATTCTAGGGTTTCTCTACTCTAAACAGGTCATCGTGGTATTTTTACTATATAGTTTTTTCTACGAAGGTTCAGAATCTGAAATGTTTAGGGTGTGAAGCCGAAATCCTGAGGAAACTCGTCACAAAATTTTAGAGCTTGGTTCGCAATATTTTCGGCAATATCATCTGTGGAAGGTAGTGCTTTTTTAGGCTCCCGAATTTCATCTCAAAGAGGTGAGCGTGGGAAAAGATTCATAACTCTCTCTCTCTGAGTACCGGATTGGAGTGCCGTAAAAATTGGTTGCAAGTAAACGGACTATAGTTTCTTTTCTATCAATTTCAGAGCCAAAGGATGAAACAGTGACACGTGGAAAGTCATACAAGTTCACTCTACTGAACCAGTCCATAATTAGGTCATTATGGGAGATTGGACATAACTTTGTCTTCGAGAATCGGAACCAAGTCATACCTATGGCATTCGAAGGACAATTCAAAGGTCTACTTCAGTGAAATATTTCAGATATTTAAGAGCCACAATCACGGAGATAATCCAATTTCAATATTGATCTCCTCAAAAGCAAGAAAAAGGTGTGTATTTGTTTTCTGAATTGCATAAGTCTTGTCTAAAGAATCAATTTGAATTGATTACAAGGGCGTATTGTAGAATATATATTAGTATTGGGTTCTAAAAAAAATGCCCCGTAAAAACAATTCAACACCCATTAAGCCTTCAGAAGGCTCTACTATGACTCATGAAGATGAAGAATTGCAACATGATGTTTCAAAATTACAAGAGCAAGTGCACCAAATTTCGCTCTCGCAAAGAGCAACAAAAAATGAAATGGAAGTTTTGAAGAAAGGCGTGGAAGTGAGGATGGATGGTTTGAAGAATAATATGGATGGTTTGAAGAAAGGTGTGGAATATAAGATAGATGGCATGGAAGCTGGCATGGAATCTAAGATGGATGACATGGAAGCTAAGATCGATGAAAAAATGGAAAACATGAAGAATGATCTAAAAGCAGACATGGAAGGTTTGACAAAGTTGATACAAAAAATGTTTCCTAATGGTGAAAATATAGTAGAGGAAACTCATGATGAGAACAAAATAAATGTTAATCGTGATTTCATAAACTCTAATGTTGGCGTGAAGAACCACCATATTCCAAAAATGGATATGAGGAAGTTTGATGGAAAGGATCTTGTAACATGGATACTACAGATGGAGCAATATTTTGATCTCAATAACGTGCAAAACACACAAAAGGTACGCATTGCAACTTTACATTTAGAACAAAATACATTTGTATGGTATCGATGGCTTTGCTCCCGTAAAAAAATTGTCACTTGGTCAATTTTTACGGAGGAAGTGATAGCACATTATGAGGATACAAAGAGCAACACCTTCTTTAGCCAATTGATAAATCTCAAACAAAAGGGTTTAGTGGGGCAGCACATTGAGGACTTCCAAAAATTGAATATAAGGGTAACTGATATTCCAGAGGAACACAGGATTGATCTCTTCATAGGCATTTTAAAGGATAACATCCAACATGAAGTTCGTGTTTTGGAACCTGATTCATTGGAGAAGGCATTCAGGTTGGCAAGAAAAGTTGAATGTAAAATTATGGCGACAAGGAAGCCTACCACTCAATTCTATAAAGAAGGAAGTGTTGCTACGCCTAGATTTCCACAACCTACAAGGTTGACACCACAACAATTGGAAGAAAAAGAGAAAAAGGGCTTTGCTACAGTTGTGATAGAAAATACACTAAAGGTCATAAGTGTGCTGAGAAGAAATTATTTTACATAGATTGTGAAGAGGAAGAAGAAAATGAACAAGAAGAGGATATACACCAGGAACCAACCCAAGAAGAGGAAGTACTAAGTCTGACCATATCGTGTAATGCATTGGCAAGAATTACCACTCCTCAAACTCTCAAGATAGAAGGCCATATCAATAAGAAAAAGGTAATAGTGTTGATTGATTCAGGTATTACCAATAATTTTATTCATTGTAAGGTAGCCAAGGAATTAAATTGTTTCCTATACCCAGCACTAGAATGTCAAGTGATCGCTACAAAAGGAGGAACTATAAATTGCTCTGGAAAATGCCATAATATCAAGCTAACCATGGTAGAATATGTATTGAATAGTCCAATGCTTTCCATTCCTATGGGAGGTTTTGATGTTGTAGTAGGAGTCCAATGGTTACAATCTTTGGGGACGGTAGCTTTTAATTTTCAAGAAGTTTTCTTGAATTTTTTTTTCAGAAGGAAAGGAAGTTGAATTACGGGATATTGCAGGGAATTCGGGAAAGATAATAAGCTCTAATATCATGACAAAGCTTCTAAAGAAAGAAAAATGAGGCATAATTGCACAATTATGCTCACTAGAAGTTCCAACATCAAAATCATCTATTTTTGCAGATCTCCAAAATGTCTTGGAAAATCATTCCAAGGTTTTTGAAACTCCAAAAGGACTCCCACCTATTCATAATCATGATCATGATATTCATTTGATTCCAGGAAGTGTTCCTCCAAAAATAAGGCCTTATAGATATCCTTATGTCCAAAAGAGCGAAATTGAATGTATGATTGCAGAAATGTTAGAGGCAGGTATAATTCAACCTAGTCAAAGTTCTTTCTCTACTCCTGTAGTATTGGTACACAAGAAGGATGGATCATGGCGCATGTGTCTAGATTATAGGGAGCTCAATAAGCTCACCATTAAAGATAAATTTCCCATTCCTGTGATTGATGAATTATTGGATGAATTACATGGAGCAATTTATTTTACCAAATTGGATATTTGTTCAGGGTATCATCAAATTAGAATGAAGACTAAAGATATTCGGAAAACAACATTTCAAACTCATGAGGGTCATTATGAAATTTTGGTCATGCCTTTTGGCCTTACCAATGCACCTTCTACATTTCAAGGGTTGATGAATTCCATTTTCAAACCCTTCCTTATAAAATTTGTGCGAGTATTTTTTGATGATATACCAATCTATAACAAGTCTTGGAAGGATCATGTTCAACATGTTGACAGGGTGCTCAAACTATTGCAGGAGAAAAAATTATATGCAAAAACATCCAAATGTTTCTTTGGAGTACAAGAGCTGGAATACCTGGGTCATATTGTATCTCACGAGGGTTTTAAGGTAGACCCTAAAAAAATTAAAGCCATTAAGGAATGGAAAGTCCCCACAACCATAAAGCAATTGCGAGGATTTCTCAGGTTAACAAGGTATTATCGAAAGTATGCTAAGAATTATAGGAGAATAGCAGCAACCTCTAACAACATTATTGAAGAAAGATGCATTTTCATGGACTCGTGAAGCAACTAAGGCCTTTGAACATCTTAAAGAGGCAATGTGCTTAGCACCACTCTTAGCTCTGCTAGACTTCACAAAAACCTTTATTGTGGAATGTCATGCCTCAGGAAATAGAATTGGTGTTGTTTTAATGCAAGAAGGAAGACCCATTGATTTTGAAAGTTGTCCAATCAAAGGAAAGTATTTACAGAAACCTATTTATGAGAAAGAAATGTTAGCAATACTGCATGCACTAAAGAAATGGAGAACTTACCTAATGGGAAGACACTTCAAGGTAAAAACTAATCATGATAGTCTTAAATACTTTTTGGAACAAAGACTATCTTTGGAAGAGCGGAAAAAATGGGTCACAAAGATGTTGGGTTACGAATTTGAAATCATATACAAAAAAGGGAAGCTAAATTTTGTTGCAGATGCACTCTCAAGAAAGAATGAAGAGGTGGAAGAATTGCTTTGTGCCATTTCTATTATCCAACTAGATTGGATAACCGAAGCAAGAGATGAATGGAGGAAGGACGAAGATGTGTGGACACTCGTTCAAAAGTTGCAGCAAGATCCTAGTACATCTGATACATTTAGTTGGAAAAATTATTCCTTATGGTACAAAGATCACTTATATCTTTGTAAGAATTTCCAACTAAAACAAAATATTCTTTTGGAATTGCACACTTCTCCTTTAGAAGGACACTCAAGATTTTTTAAAACTTACCACAGTTGAAGAAAGAATTTTTTTGGGATGGCCTTAAATCTGATATTCAAAAGTTTGTGGCGGAATGTTTGGTTTTCCAGTAGAATAAAGTTGAGACAATTAGGACCCCAGGTCTTCTACAACCTTTATCCATTCCAAGTCAACATTGGGGGCAGATTTCAATGGATTTTATCATAGGTTTACCTAAGTCCAAAGGAAAGAGTGTCATCATGGTGGTATTTGATAGACTTACCAAGTATGCACACTTTTGTGCATTATCTCATCCATTTAAAGAAAATACATTTGCTACTACATTTATGGACACAATTCAAAAGCTACATGGAAACCCAAGGGTTATTGTGAGCGAAAAAGATCCCATTTTTACTAGAAATTTTTGGACGAAGTTATTTTCTTGTTTGGGTACTCAATTAGCTCATAGCTCATCTTATCATCCTCAATATAATGGTCAAAATGAGATAGTAAATAAATGTTCGGAAGGATATATTCGTTTTTTTGTATCTGATAAACAAAAACAATGGGTCAAGTGGTTAGATCTAGCTAAATGGTGGTATAACACTTCCTTCCATACTGCAGCAAAAATGACCCCATTTATGTCACTTTATGGATATCATCCACCATCCATCACATCATATTTAAAAGAAAATTCAAAGGTTCAAGCAGTGGAAGATCACATCGAGCATCAATAAGAAATTCTCTAACTCTTAAAGGACAACCTGAATTTGGCACAAAATCGAATGAAACAAAAGGCAGATCAAAATCATAGCGAGAGAAGTTTTGATGTAGGAGACTAGGTATTTTTATGGCTACAACCATACAAACAAATGTCCCTCAAGCAAGCTAAGAAGGATAATAAATTATCTCCAAAGTACTATGGTCCTTACAAGGTGTTGCAAAATATTGGTACTATGGCATACAAATTGGAGCTTCCTGTTTCTTCACGAGTGCATCCAATTTTCCATGTTTCATGCTTAAAGAAGGTTATAGGTGAAAATCTTCCAGTTCAAACAATATTGCCAGAACTTGATGAGGAAGGAAAAATCATATTGGAACCTGAAGTGGTCATGGAAACAAGAGCTCGACAGCTACGGAATCGATCAATTTCAGAGTATCTCATCAAGTGGAAGAACTTACCCACTGAAGATTCTACATGGGAGGATGAGAATTTTATACAGAAGCACCCAGAGCTACTCAAGCATTGAGGACAACACTTTTTTGAAGGAGAAGGGCATGTTAGGTCCCTATATTACTAGTATAGTCCCTTATTGTTGTTAGTGTAACCCCATTATTGTTATTATTGTACCCTTGTAACCCCCATATTGTTATTATTGTGCCCTTAAATTATTATTGTTATGTTGGCTAGGATTACATTGTGGCCCCACTAGGATTACATTATGGCCCCATGGATTCCTATATATAGAAAGGAGGTTTTGTAATTTGAATTATCCAAGAATTGTTGATTCATGTAATGTATTGGAGGTTTCCCCCTCGAAGTGGCTTATTTCTAAGGTGTTGATATCTCTTTTCATCTGTTTTTGGAGTTGGTTTAACAACAGATCACAGTCTTACCAAAGGAAATATTGGAGGACGTCAGAACCAGGTTTTTTCATCCAAAGAAACAATGGAGTGTGGATCTACTGCTAAAATTCTTCCTTATTCTTATTTGGAACTACGCAGATGCATCTATCTACTTTAATAATTTATACTTCATTCATTAATCAATATGTTATAGCAAGGAGTCACTCCTTGACTGCAAAAGGAGTTAGCCTTACACATCATGGTTCATTTCATGTTTTCAAAGGTTTTGAAAATATTTCAAATGGTGGGATGGCTTGTCAAATGATTTTGAAATGGTTACTTTATCCTTTAATACTTTCATGCATTTGGCAAGCTATGGAAATTACAAAAATTATGGATAAATGAGTAGTATAGGGAGTAGAGTGAAACAATGGAGAGGAGATGGATAGCCGATACCTATTCTAGGAAATAATCAGGTCCTAAATTAGTCACAAAGCTACAATTATGACTCTTTACACAAACTTTTTTTATGTAAAGTAAACAACACTCAGAAAAATATTTCATGCATAAAGTATCCCACAAATCCTTTATGGAACCCTCACTAACATGTCCTGCAACATACATATAATTTGTAGAAAACTTAAAAGTTGATAATTTACTATTAAACCTTTTAACATCTCTCATTCATATTTTACTAGCTTATGCAACTCATAATTAGAAGAAATTAACACAGAAGATAAAACACACAATACATTAGATGTTCTTGAAACACAAAATCCTTCAGCATGAATTTCAGAAAGGATTTTCTTTATTATAATGAGTCTTCAGTAAGATCAACATCTAACCCTCCTTGACATCTATCAATTGTCTATTTATAGATTTACAATGGGTCTCCAGAAATGATATACCATTTGAATCTTTCAAGGACATGGAATTTATTACATTTCAAAGAAAACAGAAGGAAATCAATTTCTATTTATTGCATCACTAGAAAATTTTAACTGAACACTCATCTAAAGCTTATTAAACCCAACATTCGTGAGGATGTGGAATTTTATTATCCTAAACTAAAGGTCACATGTACAGGTTTTTCGGGAAAAAATAGATTGAGTAACTACTGTCGGAGTTTCTGTAAATGTTATAATTTGTTTCTTGAATGTTGCCTTGTTGCTAAAACGTGTGCTGGTGCTGAAGACTAATGGCGGCACGGATTTATTGGAAAACTACTCTAGAGAAAATTCAATTCATGTTTCCATTATTTTAGACTTCTTCTTTGTTATGATAGGGTTTTCTTTGCAGAAAGAGCTTTGAACAAATAAACCCGTTAAGATAGGTTTTGGAGGAAAGACTAGGCATGTCACTGAGATGAATGGAGGAGCGTGAAGAGCAATGAGATGGAGACACCTGGATGTGGACCAGTAGAGAAAAATTATAAAGAAACGATGAGCAGGAGGAGAAAAACCCTTTATATATATATATATATCGCAATCGGGCTTGGAATTAATTTAAACATAAGGCATAGGCAGGAGGAACTGCGAATTCACAATTTGAAATGGGGGTGATGATGTGGCATGTGGTGGGGTCTATTTTATTGTAATCAGGAAATGGAATTGAATTGAAAATCACATATCGGGAGTAAACAAATGTTTTCAGGAGTGAATAGACCTTTGGTTTTCCATTTGCGATATCATAAATAAGGAAGTCAACCTTTTCGCATATCAGAGGTCAAAGGTCCATCGCAAATCTGGGATTTGGAAATATCATAATCAAGGACTGGGAAGGTTATCGCATATCAGGGATTGGTGAATCGGGCAGGTAACATGGATGTATGTCAACAAGATTTTTGATATGTGAATTGGAAGGTGACATGGCAGGGAAGGCAGATCCCACACAATATCGCAATCGGGGAAATGAGGAAGCAGAAGAGAATGAGGTGCGTGAAGTTTGTGAATTAGAGATGAAAAAAGGTGTTGGGTCCCAGCAATCCTACAAATCATATTTCAGGGTTTTTGTAAGATTTGACAATTATATTATAACTGAAGTTTGAAACTTGCGAAACGCTGTTTGTGATGAAAGGTAAAGGGGTTAAGTGCATAAAATTATATCACATGATATAATATATATATATATATATATAAAGGAATTTATGTGGAATGGGTGAATTTGTGGTAAATAAAAGATTATGTGACAAGGTTGTTTTGTGGGGGGGAGAGCTGCTATAAAAAATATATATATGGATTTCAAATGGTAAAAGGATTTTTTTAAAGAAAATGAAGTGCTAGACTTTGGGTTTTGGAAAAATGAATGGTAAAAGAGGAAAAATGAAATGAATGAAGGTAGAAAATGAAATTTACATCCACATTACACTTTGTCAACAACACTTTCTTCTTTCAACTGGACTAAGAAGGCATATTGATTCCTTGTATCTTTGAGAGTCATGATTTCCCTTCCTTTTTAACTTGAATGCACAGTAAGAAAGTATTGAGATTTTTGAGACTTTAGCTATATGAAACAACAATGATGGTTTTTATTTGGATTGCAGAAACATGCTTGCTTCCTTCACCAAATTTTTATGAAAGAAATGAATGACTAACTCACTTATTTTAGTGGAAATATGAAGATTTTCCCATGGGAGTTTGAACCTAAACTTGACCTATACGAGATGGAATGACCTGACTGTAGACCTCTAAATGATGATGATGAAACGATGAACTTAAAACTGCTGATGATGAAATGAATTGAAGGAGCAGTATACCAAATCAATATTTTTTAGTAACCAAAACTATTATTGAAAACTAGTTGAAAAAGTAAATTTTTTTACTAATGATCTGATGAAAAACAAAAAGTAAAGAAAAGAGGAATTGGTGACTTACCAGAGAACTGTGCTAAGACAATACTTGTCTGCATTGTGCCTAAACAAAACATAAATCATATAAACAACTTTACAATGCAGATAGTAAGCAATTGCAACACATAAAGTCACAAAATATTCTTCCAAAACTTATTCTTCTTTATTATGGTAAATCTCTTTAGTACATTCACTTCTTTGACCTTCACACATAGTTGCAGGTGGCCTGCGCACAAAGCTGCAGAGTCTTCAAGGCCTCTGCGCACACAACTATAGAGCCTTCCTAAGACCCAAAATAGGCTAAACAAATAGATCAAGTGCTTGTGCTCATCAACTATTACCTAGATTTCTATTTCGAAAAATCCTTTACATATCTTTATATAGCTTTACATACATACAAAATCATGGTCCACATACCATGGGCGGACAAAATAATAGACTAAAACCATTTACCCATTACAAAATGATGGGCTTTGACCACCCTGAAGCCCCAAAACGCAGCACGGTAGAACTAATTCCACAGTTCCGTGCACTCTACTCCTCAAGTTGCAGAGTATTTTTGATAAAAAAATGGACCAAGTTGGGCCATGCCCAACACCGGGTGTAGGTGTTTGTGTCATGTTGTACACCGGCTGTAGGTGTATGTGTTATGTTGTACACTAGATGTAGGTGTATGTGTCATGTTCTACACTGGGTGTAGGTATATTTTAGCCATTGTACAACAAGTGTAG
The DNA here is from genome assembly GCA_034641835.2 of Pinus albicaulis. NCBI lineage: Eukaryota > Viridiplantae > Streptophyta > Pinopsida > Pinales > Pinaceae > Pinus > Pinus albicaulis. The sequence continues at coordinate 25,845 of JAXQQM020068682.1, forward strand.
GTGTATGTATTATGTTGTATACCAAATGTAAGTGTATTTGTGGTGTTGTACACTGGGTGTAGGTGCATGTGATGTGTTGTATACCAAGTGTAGATGTATTTGTGGCATTGTACATTGGGTGTAGGTGTATGTGTTGTTGTGTACATTGTGTATGTGTATGTGTTGTATAGTGTGATGGGACAAACAAGTATTAGGTTGTATGGGGCCTTCTTTTTTATATTGAGGATTGAGGTGGTTTAGTCTTGGGATACCCTTGTTTCTATTGAGGGAGGAGGTGGTTTAGACTCCAGATTCCCTTGTTGCGTAAAGAGAAGGGTTTTAATGGTTCCTAGGTTTGGAAACTGATTCAGTATGTAGGACAAGGGTAAATAAGAAAGGCATAAGCAAAGAACCAATTGAAATATGAGTATCAATATTTTATTTTAGTTTTCATTATACATGCGATCTATGATTCTGATTTATGGTGGTTGTGTTTTGAGCTAATCAGATGAGATATGTTTATACATGATGATTTGGTCAAAGATCTAGTTTGACTGGTTGTGACAAGAAGTAAATGGAATTGCGAGTGTACCTTATTGGTCGGCCACCAATGAGGTATGATTTGAGTTTATTACAATTTATTTTGAATCTAATGGAAATTATGTGCTTGGTATAGGAAAGCACATAAATTCCTGGTTTGGGTGGTTGAAAATGCCTAGTGTGGGTGCTTGAAACTAAATGCAAGAATTAGTAGTGGAAAAATAAATTCGAACATGTAGTATTGTGTTGGTGAAGAACCTCAATAGTGGGGTCATTGTCAGACACTGGTAACCAATGTGTTCATTGATTTCCATGAGCATGTTATGACCGGTATGATGGTTTTGAGGTAGGTATATGCCTTGTTTGTTTGACCTTTCGATGTGAGGAAACCTTTCCAAGGGATGGATCACCCAGGATAGGGGATGCCAGGGAACTTGGAAGGTGAGTGACACCATGGAAAGGGGTGGCCAAATTGCCCAAGGGACTATGTAGCAGAGAAGGGCAGGCCAAAGGAATGGATTTGTTTTCGACATTATCATTTCCAGATGGAATCAGATACACATTGGGTGTATGCCCTGGAACAATGAGCCAATAATTGTTCACTTAGGGAACATGTTGTGCATGGATCATGGCACTGGACATTGGATATAGGTTGAATTTGGTAGTGGATTCGAGACTTCCTAGGAAGGATGTGAATCCTGGTATTTCTTTGAGGGTGGAGGTGTGAGCCTCTAGATTCCATTGTTGCGGATGCAACCATCCTATCCTTTTATTTGTTTTTTGAGCAAATGTGCAAATGTGTATATGTATATATTATTGTAAATATTAAATCTAGCTATATTATAAATATCCATAAATAATATGGTTATTTTTTGGTTGAAGAAAATGTGCATAACTATATGTGGTTGTTATTGTAAATAATGCAATGAGTTGGGTTATAAATCTCCAGAGGTGGTATATTTTTGGTTTTGAGCGGTCTTGCTAGTTGTCGGTGCTATTAAACACTGAGGACAGTGTTCCCCTAAGGGGGAGGGGTCTGTAATAACCTTGAGTTAAAATTTGGTGAAAGGTTACATGTTGCATGTGAGGAGAAATTAAAGGAAAATAATGGCAATTTGAGGAAATTATAGGCATCAATGATAAAAAGGATTATGAGGACCAATTCACACCCTTTTGTTAGTTTAGTTTTGGAATTATTTTTAGAGAGGAGAAGAGCAACAAGAGGGGAAAGAAAGCAAGAAAGAAAAGGAAGGATAAGGGAAGCAAAGGAAGGACAAGGAAATCAAAGTAAGGCAAGGATCAAGCATATTCAATGAGAATACTTGCAGGTAACAGGTTGCATGTATGATTTCCTAGTTGGTTTTGACATGTATTATATGTGCATGTTGGTATTTTGTACTTTTGTTGTCATTGGAATGGGTTTTTCTGGGTTTTGACAATGGATTTTAGCCTAGAATTTCCATTTCTGGATAGCCATGGTGTGATGGGATTGTTCTCAGTTTGAGCTTTGGATTGTTGGAAGATTTTTTATCTGGCTGAGGCGGTCTTAGGAAAATTACCAAATTCCTATGAATCCCTTGACTGGTAATGGCGAGATACATAGTAAATCCAAAGGGTGGAGACGGGAAAATTCGTCAAGGTATTGGAGAAAAATTCTGAGGCATCCAAACTCGGTTTGGTTTTGTGATCTTAACATCTATTTAAGTACATCTATTTAGGTGAGATCACGGTATTGTGAGGGTGGAGGTGGTTTAACCTATGGATTCCCTTGGTTTTTATTGGATTGGTTTATCACATGATATCCCACATTCATGCTTGGAATATGGCACGTGGGTGATTAGGTGAAAGAAAGATTTGGTTCAACCAATCTATGGTCCGGTGGTACATGGAAGTCCCGAACCTGGTAAGATTTTTCCTATGTTAATAAGAGCTAAGTTTCTCTTGATTTGATGAGGAAATGTACTTATTATTATGTGTATTTAATGGTTGTTATCTTATTGTTATTTATCTGGTTATATGACAGTTCTCAGTCATGGATTTTTTCATTTTTTTAATTGTAAATGAATGAATAATGAATGCATGACCTAATTGGTGTTATGAAAACTAATGCGATAAGGTACTAACCCTTCTTATTAAACCCCATAAAATTTTTCAAGTCCTTATGATCAGACTTGCATTCATGATCTGTAAGTTGCATATTTACCAAGTTTTTGATGGAATGTCAGTCCCAGTTGGGCATGGTTAGGTCAAGTCCTGGTTTCATTTTTTGGTTTACAAGTATTGTTTCTATGTCATTTATCATCTATGGAAGTTTCACTGAGTTTTTGGCAGAGTCCTGAGCCTTGGAATTGAAAAAGTGGCAAATAAATCGGGGTCGCTCACATAGAACTGAGTAGAAACATCCATAGTAGCATGGAATCAGAACTATGGGAGTGACTGGGGAACAATAGTTGCATGGAGGCCTTGGAAAGAGAGTGACTAGGGCTCTAGGTTAGGGAACATGTGAGCTATCTCAGGGGTTGAACACTTGGAGGGTTTAGGTTTCTCTTGGAGGTTTTGTGGCACCTGAGGGAATTCAATAAGGTATTAAGTTGTCGACTCCATTTCCTTAAGTCCACATAGGAAGTTGAATATTATCTTAGTGACCCTCAACTCATGTTTACCTCGGGCAAGCTGGTGAAAGTGGGAGATGTGGTAGGAGGCGGTCATGCGGTGGTATCAATGTGGGTATTGTTCTCTTTGGGTGGTTTTTGGTTTTTGTTCTCCTTGTGTGATATCTGAAACCACAGGGTGGTATCAGATCATGGTTCAAATACTTGGACTAGATGGGCTAGATGCATGTTGTTATTAATGCATTGTCATGATTAAGGTTGTCATGCATGAGGTCATTGCATGTAGTATATGTCATCATGATGATTTTGGTATCTTATGATGCTGATATGTTGGTTGAGATGAAGCAAGAGATGAAAATCACTAGAGAGAGGTTGCAACAGTAGAGTTAGGGGTAAGAGAAGATCGTCATAGAATTTTGTATGTGGGGCATGCACATATGTTGGTTGATGATTATTATAATAATTATGGTTCTGTACATATCTTTCATTCAATTGTTGTTATGGTTATATGTATGATATATGCTAGTTGATCAGTGTGGTCTTATGCAAATGTGTTAGGTAATCATATATGGTAGTAACTTGTTGTTATATGTATTGTGGTCATATTCATGATGGATGTGGTAATTGTACTCATGATATTGATGTTATATGTATCATAATAACATGTATTGGTCTATGCATATGGTTATGGTTATGACATTTAGGTATGAGTCGATATATTTGTGATATTGTGTCATACTAATCTAGACTGACTAAGAATATGTGATTGTTATGCATGAATGGAAATTATTTATGAGATTAAAATGTGAATAGGTTATCTAGTTACTCTTATTGATATCATAACCTTGTTTATGTTTTAGTTGGTATGTTGTGAATTTATATCAGGCTAATCTAGATTTGTTGTGCAGACAAGATAGCCTCCCCTAAGATACATTTAGGTATGTGTTGGTTAGGTCGCCTATTGGGTGTTCAAGTGTTTGGTGTCTATTATGTTGTCTATTTGTTGCTTTAATGTTTGATTAATTGCAAGGTATGAGTATGTGTCTATGAGATTTCTTGAAGGAATCATCTTGTTTTAAAACGTTTGTACTAACACATTATGGTCTGAGACAACTGACATGTACTTGAGTGTAAGTAGGTGATAGTTGTAGCATTATGTATTATGAATGATGAATGCGATTTGATTCTTGATTATGATATGGTTGTTAGACTTGGTAAAGGTTGATTTCAAATTAATGGATATGATGTCTTGATATTTGGAACATGTGGCTGACATGTGTGTTCAATTACAAGGTAGTGTGTTTGGGGCAACAAGGTAAGATAACTCGTATATTTTTATATTTATTTTTACATTGATATATATGTGCTTATGGAATTATGATACACATAATTGCAAGGAAAAGAGAGTGCCATGAAATCTTGGAGAAGGCTCAGGTTGAGCTTTCCTTTGGAAGTATTGGGAAGCCATGGGGATTGATTCATGGTGTTTGTTGCTAGTCTTGTGCTTTTGGTATTTTGTGATTTGTTGTGCTTGATTACAGATTTTTTCATGTCTAGTGTATGGTCATACCCCTTTGTTTGTGGTTTCATATTGCTATTGGTTTTCATGGGTTTCTTCTTGTTTGTTTTTGGTTCTTTCATTTTATGTTTTAAGGGTCTTGGGGATTGTTTGAGGAAAGAGGAAAGTTAACTGAATTCAGGAAGATTTGGATGAAACCCAATAGGTAATGTAAGACTTGAATGAAGCTTGGTGCATGTATAAGGGAAAATAAAGGCAATAATGTGACAGCCAATTAGATTGGTTGGGTCCATTAGAGAAAATGGATGGTGGAGGGATAGTCATGAGAGAGGTAACATGAAAGGTACAGTAAATGGATCTAAGGTGTTAGAGGAATTGTTTATGTTGGGAACGATTATTATCAATGTTTTGCATGGTGTGCATAGATAAAGGAAGTTTTCTTAACCTGACCTTATGATATCTGGTAATTATGTTGTGATCATGATTATGCTGATGTCTATATATGTATACATATATGCCATGTATGTCTTTTTCTAATAGGGTCATGAGGGATCATGATTTTTTTATGCTAATTATTATATGTATATATGCATGTATGTATGTCATTGTCTAAGGGGGTAATTAGAGATCATTATTGTGGAGGAATGATTTCCTATGTAGGTGAATGGAATGAAGAGGTTCCTAATTTATGAGGAATCAAGTGGTAAAAGTAGCCCTGACAGATTTATGAGGTCAATATCATGTGGATATGATTTGGTATTATGTTCTTGCACTATGCCCATGTCTATGTTATTGAAATGTAACATTGAAGGATACATCCACAGAATGAAAGCAATGCGATCTGTGGCATGCTAGAAAAGCATGGACAAGACACTTGAAGTAACGTTTCCTGGTGGAGACAGTGTCATCTCTGGATGTGCATTACTACCGTTGTATATATGTTGTACATGTTGCATATATAGTGTTATATGCATGTTGCATATGCGGTATTGTGTACATATAATGTTGTGTGCATGTTGATATATGGTACTGTGCACATAGGGTTATGTGTAAGTGTTGTATGTGAAGTGTTATGTACATATGGTGTTATGTATGTGTTTTATATGTGGTGATATGTACATATGGTGCTATGTACGTGTTGTATATGTAGTTCTAGGTACATATGGTGTTGTTTACGTGTTGTATATGCGGTTTTATTGGTGTTGTGTACATGTTGTATAAGTGGTGTCGTGTACATATGGTGTCGTGGGCATGTTGGATATGTGGTTTTGTGTACATACGGTGTTGTGGGCATGTGGATATGTGGTGCTATGTACATGTGGTGTTGTGTGCATGTGGTACGATGTACATGTGATGTTGTGTGCATGTGTTTTTGTGCACACGTTGTGCAGGTAATGTACATTAGGTGTTGTCTACATGTTGTGTAGGTAGTGCTATGTATGTGGTGTGTCATGTATGCATTTTGCAGGTGCCGTTGTGTCCATGTGGTATGGTGTACATTCCGTACATGTTGTGTTGTGTATGTTTTGTATGGTGTTATGGGTATTGTGAAGTCGTTGTATCATGACATGTGTATTCATGGTATTGTACAGTGTGTACATATATGTATTGTGTTGTACACCGTGTGTAGGTGTATGTGTTGTGTTGTACATTGGGTGTAGGTGTATGTGTCGTTTTGTACACTAGGTGTAGGTGTATGTGTTATGTTGTACACCGGATGTAGGTGTATGTGTCGTGTTCTACACTGGGTGTAGGTGTATTTGTGGTGTTGTACACCATGTTTACGTGTATGTGTTGTGTTGTATACCAGGTGTAGGTGTATTTGTGGCATTGTACACTAGGTGTAGGTGTATGTGTTGTGTTGTATACTGGGTGTAGGTGTACATGTTGTGTTGTGTTGTATGCCGAGTGTAGGTGTATGTGTGGAATTTTACACCGGGTGTATGTTTATGTGTTGTGGTGTACATTATTTATGTCTATGTTTTGTACAGTGAGATGGGACAAGAAAGTATGGGATTGTCTGGGCCCTTGTTGTTGATATTAAGGGTTGAGGTGGTTTAGTCACGTGTTACCTTTGCTGCTATTGAGGGAGGAGGCGTTTTAGTCTTCGGATTCCCTTGTTGAATAAAGAGAAGGCACTATGTGCTTGATGGGTTTGGAAACTGATTCAGTATGTACGAAAAGGGTAAAGAGAAAAGGTAGAAGCAAATAACCATTTGAAATATGACTATTAGTATTTTATTTCATTTTTAATTATACATGTGATCTATGATTTTGATTTATGATGGTTTCGTTTTGAGCTAACTAGATTAAATATGTTTATACGTGATGATTTGGTAAAATATGTGGTTTGACTTGTTGTGACTAGAAGTAAACATAATTGCAAGTGTACCTTATTGGCGAGCCACCAATGAGGTATGATTTGAGTTTACTACAATTTATTTTGAATCTAATTGAAATTATGTGCTTGGTACAGGAAAGCATGGAAATTCCTAGTTTGGGTGGTTGAAACTGACTGCAAGAATTAGCCACTGCAAAATAAATTGGAATATGCAATAGTATGCTGGTGATGAAATTTAGGAGAAGGGCCATTATGGGAAATTGTTACCCAATAGTGTCCATTGATTTCCATGATAATTTTATGATCGTTATGATGGTTTCAAGGTAGGTATATTCCTTGGTTGTTTTACCTTCCGATGTGAGCAAACCTCGCCAAGGGATGGATCGCCCAGGATAGGGGATGCCAGGGAACTTGGAAGGTGAGTGCCTACATGGAAAGGGGTGGTTGGATTTCCTAAGGGAATGTGTAGCAAAGAAGGGAAGGTTGGGGGAATGGATTTTTTAAGGATATTAGCATTTCCAGATGGAGTCAAATGCATATTGGTAGTGTGCCCTGGAACAATGATCTGGTAACTGTTCACTAAGGGAATATGTAGCACAAGGATCATGGCGTTGGACATTGGATACATGTTGACTTTGGTAGTGGATTCTAGACTTCCTAGGAAGGAGGTGAATCCTGGTATTACTTTGACGGTGAAAGTGTGAACCTATAGATTCCCTTGTTCAGATACAAGCATCATATCCTTTTGTTTGTTGGTTGAGAAAATATGCATATGTGTATTTGTGTATATTATTGTAAATACTGTATCAATATGTATTATAAAACTCCATAGACAGTATGGTTATTTTTTGGTTAAATAAAATGTACACAAGTATGTGCAGTTGTTGTTGTAAATACCACAATGAGTTGTGTTGTAAAGCTCCAATAAGTGGTATGATGGTCATATGTTCATATTTGTCATGATGGTTTTTATTTTCAGAAGGTTGTTATTGTAAATACTGCAATGAGATGGGTTATAATGCTCCATAGGTAGTATGTTTTTTGTTTTTAGTGGTCTTGCTGGTTGTATGTGTCATTGAACACCGAGGATGATGTTCCCCTATGGGGGAGGGGTCTGTAACAACCCTGGGTTAAACTTTCATGTAATAAAGTTAATAAAGGAAAAATAATACCACAGTCAACAGACACATTTTTCAAGTTGAATGTTGGGAAAAATATCCTAGTGGGCATCACATATTGTGTTTGTAGCTAAGGGGAAATTGGAAAAGGAAATGGAAAAGGAATTGAAAATGAAAAGAGGCATTAATTGGGATATTATTTATGAAAATAAAGGAAATTAGGAGAAAAGGGAGTTGAAAGCTCACAGGTTGCATGTGAGGAGGAAATTAAAGGAAAATAATGGAAATTTGAAGAAATTAGAAGCATTAATGATAAAAAGGATTCTTAGGATTATTTCACAACCTTTTGTTTGTTTAGTTTTGGAATTAGTTTCAGAGAGGAGAAGAGCAACAAGAGGAGAAAAAAAGAAAGTAAGCAAAGGAAGGACATAAGAAGCAAAGGAAGGACACATAAAGAAAAATAAGGCAAGGATCAAGTAACTTCAGTGAGAATACTTGCAGGTAACATGTTGCTTGTATGATTTCCTAGCTATTTTTGACATGCATGGTATGTGCATGTTGGTATGTGGTTCTTTTGTTATCATTGAAATGGGTTTTTTCTAGTTTTCAACAATGGATTTTGGCCTAACCTTACCATTTCTGGATAGCCATGGTGTGATGGGATTGTTCTCAATTTGGGCTCTGGAATTCTGGAATATTTTGGATCTGGGTGAAGTGGTCTTAGGAAATTTTCCAAATGCATAGGGATACACAGTAAAGCATGAGGGTGGAGACAGGAAAATTCCTCAAGGTATTAGAGAGGAAATTATGGGGCATCCAAGCTTGGTTTGGTTTTGTAATCTCGACATCAGTTTAGGTGAGATCACAAGATAGTGAGGGTGGAGGTGGTGTAACCTATGGATTCCCTTGGTTTTTATTGGATTGGTTTATCCCATGAGATCCCACATTCATGCTTGGAATATGGCACGGGGGTGATTGGCTGAAAGAAATATTTGCTTCAGTTAGTCTATGGTTGGGTGGTATGTGGAAGTCCTGAACCTCGTCGGCTTTTGTCTATGTTAGTAAGAGTTAAGTTTCTCTTGGTTTGATGAGAAAATATACTTGTTATTATGTGGCTTTAATGGTTTTTATCTTATTGTTATTTATCTATTTATATGTTGGTTATAAGCATGGTTATATGACAGTTCTCAGTCATGGATGTTTTCATGTTTTTACTTGTAACTGAATGAATAATTAATCCAAGACCTAATTGGCGTTATGACAGCTAATGTGAGAAGGTAATGATCCTTCTTGTTAAACCTTAGATAAGTTTTCATTTCCTTATGATTATACTAGCATTTAAGACTTGTAGGTTTCATATTTACCAAGTGTTTGACGAAATGTCAGTCCTGGTTTCAATTTTTCTTTTTACAAGTATTTTTTCCATGTCATTTATCATCTTTGGAAGTTTCACTGAGTTCTGAGCAGAGGCTTGAGTCATGGCCTTGAGAAAGTGGCACAGAATCTGGGATCATTGTCATAGAACTGAGCACAAAAGTCAATAGTCAGATGGAAGTATCCCTATGGGAGCGACTGGGGACCCATAGTCGCATGGAGGCTTTAGCAAGGGAGCGACTAGGGATCTAGGTCAGGGAAAAAGTGATTTATCTCAGCGATTGGACATCTTGAGGGGTTGGGTTGCTCCTGGAGGTCCTGTGGTGATCTAAAGCTCATGTTTTAGCTAAAAACTGAAAATACTCGAAATTGCTTCAAACCTGAATGACCAGATAGAGTTTGTTTCCATGATTTTGGCACAACTTGTTTCATCAAAATATGAGTTCATATGACTGAGTTATCATCTGCTATTCATTTTCCAAAACAGGAAAAAAATTAGCAGAACAGGTACAGTGCTAATGTGGCAGGTACAGTCAGCATTGCAGGAATATTCTCCAGATTGTAGCTAGTAACACTATGACAAGTGTCATCTTTAGATTCTCCAGATGGGTTAAGTAAAGAGAAAAATTTCCCAATGACTTTCAAATTCTTCCTAAGTTGGAATTTGAATTTTTTTTTAAGGGTTGGAGTGAAACCCAACCAGAGGGCACCACATGTCCTCTCTAGTGGGCCACCTCCTAACCCTAAGGTCAAATTATTTGATGTTGGGGACTAAGGCTCATGGTGGAAATTTCAAATATATATATGTATCTATATATATATATATATATATATATTTGGAGGCATGCTAATCAGATTTGGAGAAGGGTCAGATAGGCAGAGTCGACAATTTTGTGGGGTGGAATTTCTTGTAACGAGGAGTAAAATTGTATGGTAGGTTCGAGGCTTGAACCCTTGACCTCCTGCAAACAAATTGCATGCCTAACCATCTCTGTTGTTGGGTATTTCTTACCCCTATGGTCATCCACATCCATTTGAATTAACACTGCCAACTCGTTGGGGGTTGGAGGGGTCTAGCCCCTCAGGCCAGCCGCCTCCCCATGTCACCGAAAGCATACAACCAGGTGCCACCATTGATCCAACAGATTTTTTTTTAATGGAGATTAATTAGCGTTAAGTTGTGGCTTAATGATGTTAATACGTCATTTGCACATAAAGCGTGGATTAATCATAAAACATACTAAACTGCCCGTAATCTAGGATTAGCACCTAATTAATACAGTGCTTAAACTAGCGAAAAATTCAGAGGCATGCCAATTTTGGCAGTATTTCCAATTTTATAATTTTAACTGGCAGTCTTTCCAGTTTTGGTGGAGAAATTGGGGCAAAGTAGGTTTTGGTCATAACTCACTCAATTTTCGACCAAATTGAGCTTAGTAAAAGTCATTCCTAGCTAATTTGCATGTTAGGAACTCAATGGAGAAGGTTGTAGAGGTAGAAAATGTCATCTACAATTTTTTTAGTGCATTTGAATATTTTTGAAGGCGAGGTCCACCAGGTTTTGGGGTCATTGCCAGAGCATACAGAGTCCAAATTCAACAAACAAATAGTCATTTTCGGGATATTATGATGTTTTAAACTCATTGGAATAGGTTCCAAGAGGTTATGAAGCTTGTAACATCAATTTGAGCACACTTGAATCTAATACAAAGGTTACACTATGAAGCTGGACCAAGGAGATGTAGCCAAGGAGGGGTGAACTCCTTTATCAAAATTCATTGTGTTAAGCTCTGTTATATGTTATTTCCATGTTTATTGTTGGTTTTTTTTGTCATTTAAAATTATGTTTTTTAAGCTTATGACAAATTCATAATTTCACTAAGTACATTGTTTTCCAATCACATGCTCTTAAACAAACCGATGAAGGATAAGTAAAACAACGCAAAGAAAAAATTATATCTGAAATGAAACTAGCACAAAAATAACTAGCAAGTAATTTCAGATCAAGTTGGTATCAGAGCACAAGGTTTCTTGCTTTTTTTACTTTAAGGTTTTTTAATAGTGCAAAATTACTGATGCTTACAAGATTGAGATTGCAAAGAGGATAAGGGAAGCTATCGATAGCTATTCCAGAAGTTAGGAAAAGAAGGAAGAAGGCTGAGAAAGCATCATCCTCTCCCAAAGGACCACTTAAGGCAACAATTGAAGCACAAGAGAAATTAATTTCACAAGAGGCCGAAGTGGTTGAAGAGACACAAGCTGCAGAGATTGAGCTTGAATCTACAGCCAAAATGTCAGGCCATGAAGGAACTCATGAAAATTCTGAGGAAAAGGATGTCAAGAAGGAGTTCAAAGAAATGAAATGGATGGTGAAACTCATGTATGAAGCTTTTATGGAAAAGGAAATTGGATGAGGTTCAAAACACCCTCATAGAGAAGAATCTTCAAATAGTAAAAAGGAGGAAGAGAGGAGCTCAAAAGCTAGTGGTGGAAAACCACATCCTTCTCCATCATCATCATCATCATCATCCTCAACAACATCTTCATCTTCCACCTCCACTACAAAAACTCACACCCATAATCATTCCAAGATCCCAAAAGGTAAGACTATGTTACTCATGTTGGACATCAAATTTGAACTTCCTACATATAATGGAGAAGTTAATGCTGAAAGACTAGATAATTGGATTCGTCAATTACAATTTTACTGTAGAATTCAAAATATGCAAGAGGACGATATTAAAATCCAATTGGCTTCATTAAGGCTAGAAGGAGCAGCATTAGTTTGGTGAGAGGAAAAGACACAAGAGGCAATGCGCATCCATGGTAATATTTCCATTTCTTGGGTCGAATTCATTTCTTCCATTAAAAGACAATTCTATCCATTAGCCTATATGCAGAAAGAAATAATGATTTGGAAAAAATTTAGACAGCTAAAAGGTCAAAGTGTCCAAGATTATACACAAGAGTTTAGGAAAAGGGCTTTGTTACTTGGAGTAGAATTAAATTAACAAGACACACTCTTGAAGTATATAGGAGGTCTACATTCATACTTAAAACACAATATTCTCATGTTTAACCCAAATAACTTATATGAAGTATGTGTGCAAGCCACACATCTTGAAGCAAGGGGTAAAAACATTTCTGAAGGGGGTAGTAAGAAGAAGCCATTTAAGGGTAAGGGAAAAGAGAAAGGAGGAAAATGGAAGGGAAAAAATAATGCAAGTGTGAATCAAGAAGGGGAGAAAATAACATGCAAACATTGTTCCAGAGAGCAGCATGATGAAGCTCACCATTGGAAACTACATTCCGAACTAAGACCAAAGAAACCAAATAACAAAGGGAAACAAAAGATGACTTCCACCACACAAAAAAATCTTGGATCTGATTCAGGATATGAAACCAAGTTAGTTTCCATGGCTAACAAGGGAAAAGAAGCAAAAGCAAGTGCAAGTTATAGTACCTCAAATTGTAAAAATAACACTTCAAATGAAGATACAAGGATAGAATTATTCCATGTTAGAGTAATTTCTAATCATACAAATATTGATGCCTTATTTGATACAAGGTCACAAGAAAACTTGATTTTAGAAGACTTAGTTAAAAAACTGAACCTTGAAACTATACCTCATCATAAGCCATACCATTTGGGTTGGATATTTAACAATAAAAATTGACAGGTGACAAGGAAATGTATTTTCAAATTTTCTATTACTACAAACTTTGTTGATGACGTTGAGTTAGATGTTGTGCCACTTGATATTTCAGGGATTATCTTGGGTAGTCCATATTTGTATGATAGGAAAGCGGTATTCTATCGTCATGAGAACAAATGTCATTTGATCAAAGATGGAGTGGATTATATTTTGAGAGCCCATCGCAAGAAACTGAATATCTCTTTAGTTAATGCAGGGACAATGAAGAGGCTAGTAAATGCAAGTAAAAATTCTGTGCTTCTTATGATCAAGATAAAGGAAGATGTTAACTATGAATCTTTTGAAGGATGTGATGAAAAATTGAAATCTGATTTGTTTGATGTGGTAAGTCAGAATGGAGAGATGTTTCAATAACTAAAGGGGTTGCCACCCAAGAGGAGAATTCAGTATGAGATTCAGTTGCAATAGGATGTTCCACTTCCGAATATTGGTATGTATCGAATGTCAGTCATGGAAAGTTTTGAAATCAAGAAGAAAATACAACAATTGTTGAATAAAGGTATCATATTCCCATCTACTTTGCCATGTGGTTCTCCAATATTTTTGGTTCCAAAGAAGGACGAGACTTGGCGCATGTGTATCGATTTCCATTCACTGAAAAAAATCATGGTAAAGAATCGCTACCCACTTCCACGCATTGATGATTTTCTTTATCAGTTAAAACATGCAAATTATTTCACTAAGTTAGATTTGAGAAGTGGTTATCGTCAAGTTAGGATAGCTGAAGAATACATTTGAAAAATTGCTTTCAAGACTAGGCAAGGATTGTATGAGTGGTTAGTTATGCCATTTGGCTTAACAAATGCACTAACTACTTTGATAAGATTGATGAATGATGTAATTAGACCATTTATAGATGACTTTATCATTGTTTACTTATATGACATACTCATAATCAACAAATCAAGAGAAGAACATGTCATGCATGTGAACAAGGTACTTGAAGTTTTGAGAAAAGAGCAATTGTTTCTTAAGATGTCAAAGTGTGAATTTTGCAAGACTTCATTGGTATATTTGGGACACATAGTTGGAGGAGGTGAATTGAAGATTGATCCTTCCAAAGTTGAGGTCATTTTGAATTGGCCCAAGCCCAATACAGTTACCAAGGTAAGAATATTTTTAGGGGCAGCACAATATCAGAGGAAATTTATTGTTAATTTTTCTTCCATTGTAGCACCGTCACATGCATTGAAAAGCATAAAGAAAGTCTTCCATTGGGGAGATTTGCAGCAGAAATCATTTGATGCTTTAAAGAAAAATATAAGTTCAGCATTGGTACTATTAATTCCAGATCTGAGACGGCCATTTGAGATCCAAATGGAAGCAAGTGATTATGTTATGGGAGCATTGCTCCTGCAGCATGGTAAGCCTATCTCATTTCATTCTGAAACTTTTAATGGAGTTGTGACTAAATTTCCTACATATGATAAGGAGTTATATGCATTGGTACAAATTTTAAAGAAATGGAAGCATTACTTTATGGGAAAAGAGACCTTTATCCATACCGAACATCAGCCATTGCAGTACTTACAATCACTGTCAAAGTTGCAGCAATCAAGACATTTCAGGTGGATGGATTTTCTACAACAATTTAACTTGGTTATCAGGTACAAGAAAGGAATCTACAATAAGGTATTTGATATGATCTCTAGGCCTATTGTAAATTTAGCTATTATTCTCAAGCACAATTCTATTATGCATGAAAGTTACATTGAACAATATGTGAATGATAGTGATTTTCAAGATGTGTATGAGAACTTGAGTAAGGGAAACGAAAGTGAAGAGTTAAATTATCATGTGCATAACAGTTTGGTGTATCACTTGGGCAATTTATGTATACCATAGGGAGAAAGAAACAGTATCATAAGGGAGGCGCACACATCATTGATTGTAAGACATTTCGGTGTAGGCAAGATAGTAACACACCTACAAAGGTATTGTTATTGGCCACACATGAATAAAAGTGTTTATCGTTTTATTAGAGGATGTTCTTCATGTGAAACAAGTAAGCCTAGAAATAGGAAGCTTGGTTTGTACACACCACTTCCAGTTCCTTTTCATCCTTGGGAGAGAATCTCAATGGATTTTGTAGGAGGCCTTCCTATGTCAAGGAAAGGTCATGATTATTTGTATGTTGTGTTAGATAGGTTCAGAAAAATGTGTATTTTGATGGCATGTAAGAAAAATATTACAGCTGAACAAACTACTAATATTTTCTTTCAAAATGTATGGATCCATGTTGGTCTTCCTACTTCTATTGTAAGTGATCGAGATTCTTGATTTGTTGGGAATTTTTGGTCAAAATTATGTGACATGATGGATACAAAGTTGAAGAATAGTAAAAAATTTCATCCGCAAACAGATGGTCAAATAGAGGTGGTAAATAGAATTGTTATTCATCTTCTAAGAGGCTATTGCAGCAAGCATCCCAAGTTTCGGGACGAACAACTACACTACATACAAGATGCTTACAACCGGGAAAAACATTCTTCTACAAATACATCGCCATTTGAGGCATGGTTTGGTTACTTGCTAAGATCACCATTGGACTTTATATTTGAGAAAGACGTTGCTATAGATGGACATAGTGACATAGATAAAGCAATAAAGTTCATTGAGCAAATTCAGTTGGTACATCACACAGTGCAAGAGCAACTTGAGAAGAGTAAAAGCAACTACAAGGCAAGGCATGACAAACATCGGGTTCATCACAAATTCCTAGTTGGAGATGAAGTTTGTTTGTACATAAGCAAAGAAATATTTCAAGGGGAAGGTAAAAAGTTCAAATAAATCCATTATGGTCCATTTAAAATTCTAGAAAATATTGGTATAAATGCATTCAAGCTAGATTTGCCTCATATGAAAATTTATTCTGTCGTTAATGTTGAGAATTTGAGATTGTTTGAGACTCCTTTGATTGATGATCAAGGATAGCATGTTCAACTGCCATCAATAGATGATTTCTCACCAAAATATATTGATGAACTTCAACAAGATCTCATACTTGACAGGAGATTCGGAACTTCAAGAAGAGGGAATGTTGAATAACTTAGAGTTGGACTAAAAGATCAAAATCCTTCAAGGAAAAATTGTTGGAGATTGTAAAAGCGACGGAGTTGTACCCCCACTTTCTTTACAATTGATAATATCTATTGGGGTCCAAAAGGATTCTAGTGGGAAGGAATGATCTAAAGCTCAAGTTTTAGCTAAAAATTGAAATTTCTCGAAATTGCTTCAAACCTGAACGACCAGATAGAGTTTGTCACCAGGCGCAACTCATTTCATCAAAATATGAGTTCGTATAACTAAGTTATCACCTGCTGTTCATTTTCCAAAATAGGAAAAAAATGAGAAGAACAAGTACAGTGTTGATGTGGCAGGTACAGTCAGCATTGCAAGAATATTCTCGAGATTGCAGCCAGTAACACTGTGACAAGTGTCGTCTTCAGATTCGCCATATGGGTTAAGTGAAGAGAAAAATTTCCCAATGACCTTCAAATTATTCCTAAGTTGGAATTTGATTTTTTTTTTAAGGGTTGGAGTGAAACCCAACCACAGGGCACCACGTGTCCTCTTTGGTGGGCCACCTCCTAACCCTAAGGTCGAATTATTTGATGTTGGGGACTAAGGTTCATGGTGGAAATTTCAAATATATAATATATATAAATATATATATTTACATTATACTATATATATATATATATATATATATATATATATATATATATATATATATCAGCAGAATGTGACTAAGTTTGCGGGTATGCTAATCATATTTGGAGAAGGGTTAGTTAGGCGGAGTTGCCAATTTGGTGGCCGTAGAATTTCTTGTAACAAGGAGTAAATTTATAAGGCGGGGTGAGGGCTCGAACCCCTGACCTCCCGTCGACAAAATGCATGCCTAACCATCTCTTTTTTTGGGTAGTTCTTACCCCTATGGTCTTCCACATCCATTTGAATTAACACTTCCAACCCATTGGGGGTTGGAGGGGGCCAGCCCCTCGAGCCAGCCCCCTCCCCATGTGATTGAAAGTGCACGACCAGGTGCCACCATTGATCTAACATATTTTTTTTAATGGAGATTAATTAACATTAAGTTGTGGCTTAATGACGTTAATACATCATTAGTGCGTAAAGCATGGATTAACGATAAACCATAATTAACCGCCCATAATATAGGATTAGCACCTAATTAATACAATGCTTAAATTGGTGGAAAATTTGGAGGTATAACAATTTTGGTGGTATTTCCAATTTTAAAATTTTAACTGATAGTCTTTCCAGTTTTGGAGGAGAATTTGGGGCAAAGTTGGTTTTGGTAAACAAAATCACTCAATTTTCGACCAAATTGAGCTTAGTAAAAGTCATTCCTGGCTAATTTTCATTCTAGGAGCCCAGTGGAGCAGGTTGCAGAGGAAGAAAAGGTCATATGCATGTGTTTTAGTGCATTTGAACATTTTTGAAAGTTAGGGCCACGAGGTTTTGGGGTCATTGCCAGAGCATCCATAGTCCAAATTTAGCAAAAAAATAGTCATTTTTGGGAGATTATGATGTTTTAAACTCATTGGAACAAGTTCCAAGAGGTTCTGAAGCATATAACAACAATTTGAGCACACTTGAAGCTAATACAAAGGTCACACTATGAAGCTGGACCAAGGAGATGTAGCCAAGGAGAGGTGAACTCCTTTATCAAAATTCATTGTGTTAAGCTCTATTATATGTGCTTGTTGTGTTTACTATTGCTTCTGTTATTTCATTTAAAATTATGCCTTTTAAGCTTATGACAAATTCATAATTTCACTAAGTACATTGTTTGCCAATCACGTACTCTTAAACAAACTCATGAAGGATAAGTAAAAGAATGAAAAGAAAAAATTATATCTGAAATGAAACTAGCACAACAATAACTAGTAACTAATTTAAAATCATGTGGCACCTAAGGGAAGCTAGTAAGGTCTTAAGTTGTCGAATCCATTTTCTTAAGGTCACAAAGGAGGTTTAGTCTTATCATAGTGACCGTTAGCTCATGTTTGCCCCAGGCAAGCTGGTGAAAGAGGGAAAATGTGGGAGAAGGTGGTTACACTAATCATGTTTTCAATCCCAACTCACACACATCCTTACCGTTGTTTTCATATTTATCAAGATACAAATGCTTCTCTAATATTTCATGACCCATAAAGTTGAACACTAAATCTTTGAAATGGAGACTGGAACATGATAATACAATTCTCACAAGATTTTGAAATCGAACATTTTACAAGATATTACACTTTGTTTTAAAACTATTGAAAACATAGTCTTTTTAGAAATTGAAAACATTCACAATGACAAGCATACCCTCACCCAAATTTCCTTTGAACACTAATCCAAAACTAAAATTCAAGATATTACACTATGTTTTAAAACTCTACACAACCTGATCATTTCCCAAATTCAAGACCTTCATAGCGATAAGCATACCCTCACCCAAAATGCCTTTGCACATTGATCCAAAATTACCCTTCCCCACAATGTTGGCTTCAATAAATAAATCCATTAGTTGCTCTAAAAATCTCTTGATATGATATATTTTTATGCTTTGATTTATAACAAATAACTAGGGGAAAATAAAAGTTTTGCATATGCAAATTACCACTTGAGAGGAATCCAAATAGAAAACAACATATCATAAAACCAATAGCACCAAAAATTGGCAATTTAATTTTTCTCAAAAAATTAAAATGACTTCTTGGTCTTGGACATGTCAGTAAGGAAAATACTTGAAATCCACAGAGACCTGAATTTCCAATATTTAAGGATATGATAATGGTTTTTTTTGTAAAAAAATCTCCTTTTGATATTTCTCCTTTGAGATTGTTAAAAGATAAATTCTAATAATGAAATCTCTCTCAAGTTGTTCAAAATTTGTATTGGCCCAGATAAGGAGTTAGAAGAGAGATCAAATTCCATGAGATTTTGTAGATATCTAAGTGAAAGTGGGATGGAACCTTCTAAAAAATTGTTAGATGGATTTAATGATTCAAGTGCAATGCAACTTCCAAGTGTTGGTGGAATGAAAAAAATCAATAGATTGGTAGATACATTTATATCTAAAGAATTTCCAAGTTTCTTTATCTCTAGAGGTTTATTGGTAGATATATCTATAGCTAAAGCATTTCCAATTTTCTTTATCTCTAGAGGTAAGGGGTCATCAAACAATTACATGAAAAATTCAAATAAAAATACAAGGAATAATGGTGACTTTTGGTGTTATGCTTCTACTGAATCTATTGTAAGAGAAGTGAAGCAATCCCAAATTTTTGCAATCTGCTAAACTAGTATATATTTTATCAAATAAGTAATTGTGAGGAAGAGAAAGGGTCCACGTATGTTCAAGATGGTTTATATAAAACATGTTTCTACCAATATGTATGAAACCAACATGTTTTAATTGTTTGATATCATTGGGTGTGCTTCCTTCTAATCTATTATCCCAAAATTATAATTATGATTCCGGGAACAACCTCTCCTCTATTTAAAACTCGGAAAGAGATGATGGCCCACAGGTCAGGGAAAGAAAACGAATGAGAGTGTGGGGTCAATGGGTTGTTTTTTTCAAACGCGTGTTATTGAGATATAGAGCTCTCAAGTGGAGTTTTGTCGACGAATTTTTTTTTCAGTTGAGAATTCAGTTCCCAAAATCTGAGAACTTTATTTCTAAACAATCAGCAGCAATTTTCGAGTTCGCTAGCAGATTCATTATGTGCCCCTAAAATCCAATGGACCAATTTTATTTTTGTTAAAACTGAATCTATTAACTATTAAGTAAATGGCTCTCCAGGTGAGATACCTAGAGTGTGTAAAAACACTCATACAAGCACTGACTATTGAGTCAAATGAGCCTCAAATATATAGGCTTTCACACTAACGAGATGGTTTCAACCACTCCCTATATATTAGGATATGAGGTCTAAGATTATATTCTCAAACCTATCCTCATCATAACAATAATCTAAGTTTAGGTTTCTCCATTACTTCCAAAACTCCCCCTTAATGGAGAAAGGGTACTGAACAATAACATATGCCTACTGGTCTCAGTCTCAGCTAGGCTTACATAAAAACATAAAAACTTGGTAACCAAGGTTTTCATTTTGATCTTTATGCTTGTGACTCCATACTTGTTCATTCCGAGATGAGGTTTCATCTTCACTTTCCTCACCATGAGGTACTGATGTATCTTCACCTCATTTATTCCCAAGTGATGGAAAGTTTGAATTCTTATTCTCTCCCTTCTCAAAATTATGACAGGCTGGATAGGAGAATATTCCCTCTCACTATTTCTGGTGTCAACCATCTAAATGTCAGTGATAATGTCTTCATCATTTATTAAAGCAACTTCTATGTTGATTTCATAAAGACATGGTGTTTCAAGCCGCGCTCCAAGAAACTCCAATTCCTCTTCAAACTCCATTGCTTTTTCCTTGTTGCTATTGCTAACATCTGCACACACAGAAATATTCATGAGATCATCATAATTTAAATTCTCTCCAGCTTTGTCTTCTTCTGCTACATATTCGCAATCAGCTTCATGTGGCTCGTCCAATTTATATTTACTATAATAGTTAGATTAAAAAAAATTTACCTTGAGATCCTGATCTATAATCATGGATACAAAAATCAGATTCTTTGCTACTCCGAGTACATATATTACATTATTAATATATATGACATTACGATTAGGTAAAATAACATAAATTTTCCCGCACCCTTTGACCAGATGACTTCTATCATCACCAAAGAGAAAAAAACTACATAAAAGTTGGTTATAACACCCAACTGCCAAAATTTGAGAACTTTATTTCTAAACAATCAGCAACAATTTTCGAGTTCCCAATGGACCAATTTTGTTTTTGTTAAAAACTTAATCTATTAACTATTAAGTAAATGGCTCTCCAGGTGAGATACCTAGAGAGTGTACAAACACTTATACAAGCAATGACTATTGAGTCAGATGAGCCTCAAATATATAGGCTTTCACACTAGCGGAATGGTTTCAACCTCTCCCTAGATATTAGGATATTAGGTCTAAGATTAGAATCTCAAACCTATCCTCATCATAACAATAATCTAGGTTTAGGTTTCTCCATTACTTCCAACACTCCCCCTTAATGGAGAAAGGGTAGTGAAAAATAACATACACCTGCTGGTCTCAGTCTCAATTTTGCTTACATAAAAACATAAAAACTTGGTAACAGAGGTTTTCATTTTGGTCTTTATGCTTGTGACTCCATACTTGTTCATTTCGAGATGAGGCTTCATCCTCACATTCATCGCCATGAGGTAGTGATGTATATTCACCTCATTTCCTCCCTAGTGGTGGAAAGCTTGAATTCTTATTCTTTCCCTTCTCAAAATTATGACAGGCTGGATAGGAGAATTTTCCCTCTCACTATTTCCGGTGTCAACCATATGAACGTCAGCGATAATGTCTTCATCATTTATTGATGCAACTTCTGTGTTGATTTCATAAAGACATGGTGTTTCAAGCCATGCTTCAAGAAAATTCAATTCCTCTTAAAACTTCGTTGCTTTTTCCTTGTTGTTGTTGCTAACATCTGCACACACAGAAATATTCATGAGATCATCATAATTTAAATTTTCTCCAGCTTTATCTTCTTCTGCCACATCTTCGCAATCAGCTTCATGTGGCTTGTCCAATTGATCTTTAATATAACAATTAGATTTAAAAAATTCTACCTTGAGATCCTGATCTGTAATCATGGATACAAAAACAAGATTCTTTATTACTCCCGGTACATACATTACATTATGAATATATCTGACATTACCATTAGGTAAAATAACAGAAATTTTCCTGCACCCTTTGATCTGATGACTTCTAAATTTTATGGGGTCTTCCCTTACGTGAAACTCCTTTCCTATACCCCCCACCTGGTTTTGTGTCACAACAGGTCTTGGAAATAGTAGTGTTGCAAAATATATCTTTCAAAATACGAGTCTGGTACTTGGTCCCACCTACCTCGACTGGAGCCACAGGCATCACCTCTATAGGGTTAATCCCCCTCACTCCTGAGGGGGACCTATTAAAACCGTTTTCACCACCAGGCCATCTAAGGAAAGTCCCGTCCCAAAATCGGTTGTCAGAACCAAGAAAAATGATAAAAGGGGAAGAAGGTAGAAAATCCCATCATATAATGAGAATTACAACCTTGCACCATATGCGACATAGTATTCCACCCTACCCATATCTTTCTGGAGCTAGATGAATTTAAAACCACTACTCAACTCTAAAGCAAATATTGCGGCAAAAAAATCCTGTAAAAAGGACCCAACCAGCAAAGCTCAAGGCAAGGTATTGCATACCAACCACACATGCGCCATTTGTGGCAATTATGGGCATTACACCCATCATTTCCTAGAAATACCATGATACAGGGATGCTCTAGATGCCATCGAGAAATCATACCAAGAGGATCCCTCCATGCACTCACATGGAGAATAACCTCGCATGATATTATATATGCAGGAAGTACGTAAGTCACCAGAAAGTCTCTCGTTCATCTTCCCTCCTCCTATCATACACTCTACACTTTGCGATGAATGTGACCATTTCATTGATGACTAAGCAGCTCTAGAGCTCATCCTATGATGGTATCCCATTGACCGCGTGTACTATTTTGGGTTGCAAGCAGCCCAATTCTCATGTCCGATATGTTCTGGAAACCACCCATTGGAACAATGCCACTACATTCCTCGATTTTTCTTAGCGCTAAATAGCATACACACTGCCATAGCTCACCTCTCCCTCAAAGATGGATTTGAAACATAATCCATGGATAGCTCGACAACTCAGGAGGATGTGACAAGCAGGTCTATTCTCTTTCTGTCAACTGAAAAGCAAGTAGTCGCAGAACCTTTAGTTAACCCACTCCACCCTCCACAAAAAATTCCAACATGTGCATTGTGTAATCAACACAACCATGTGGTCACCACTTGCCCAGACCTATAAGCGCTACATCGTTGGTACCCGATCACGTTGCCAAACGAACAGGACGGGAACACCCAAGTACGACTTTTTTGTCTATGTTGTCAGGGCAACCACCATGAGCAACGTTGTATGTATATCCCGCGAGTGCGCCCACTAGTTGACATGATACATTCATTAGAGATGCACCACTAGGATATCATGAACCCAGAGCTTAAAAACCCTCATGAAAGGCAGATCTCCCACAGTCATTCTACCCCATACCCATTCCAACACATTGGGCAAGTTAAGAAGACGCATCAACCTAGCATGACCCACATCCATCCTAGGCCAACATGCGAGCTATGCGACAGAATCGGCCACCAGGTCAATCAGTGAATTAAAGAACTGAAGCACCTTGTGAACAACTTTTGCATAGTCTCTTCCCTCCCGCAAAGACATCTCTCTAACCAAGAGAGGATCACGCACTGTTATTTCTGGATTTTCTCACACTTTCATCATACAATAAGATGTGATCGTCTCCCCAAGCTTAGAGTGGCAAGAGCGGCATTAAGTCTACACCCCCCAAGAGAGCTAGACTTACCCAAGCCAAAATCTCGAAAATCGAAATAGAGTACTCTCTCCCCCACGCCTGACCTTTTCTGAGTGTCCACTTTAAGGACAAAGAATAGTGTAGGCTCACACACCATCTACTCTGTAGGCACAGTGGTACCATGCACCATCAGCACTGGCCATAATCACAAAACAGAGGCATGCCCGTTAATGGAAACATTCAGGCACCTCTGCACTAGGCCCAACTTCCAAATTCCGGAAAGTGCTCAACCCAAAGAAGAACCTAGCCTTTCCCTCACACAAGCTGCCACGATGGAGATTCCCACACCTCCAAACGTCGATGACACGATACATCACATCCGATTTGTTAGGTCCCTATGTTACTAGTATAGTCCCTTATTGTTGTTAGGGTAACCCCCTTATTGTTATTGTTGTATCCCTGTAACCCCAATATTGTTATTATTGTGCCCTTACATTATTATTGTTAGGTTCACTAGGATTATATTTTGACCAATGGACACTTATATATAGAAGGAGGTTTTTTTCATTTGTGTCATTTGTCATTAACAAAAAAATGTTTTTTTTGTTAATTTTTATTTTGTCTTTAAATTATGATATTTTTTTTTTTACAAGTTTTATTTTGTTTACACTTTTATTGGTTTTCTTTTATATTTGATTTTTTTATCATGTTTTTTAATTTTATTTTCAAAATGACCACTTTTCTAAGTCAACATGATATTTTAAAATAAAATCAAAGAAAATTCAAAGTTCCAAAAATATGCTAAAAAAAAAAACAGGTTATTCTACATCACCACTTTTCAAAATCGACTTGAAAATCATGACATTAAAAAAAAAATCATCAGAAAATTTAAATTGCCAAAACTATGCTAAAAAGGAAGGGTGATTCTACATCACCCCTTTTCAAAATCGGGTGTTTTTTTTGCTACCTCTAAAAAAAACGGGTACCAAGTAATTTTCTCATTTGATCGGTAACTATGTTACACATCATTAACATTGTTTTCATTTTTATCAGGATACAAATGCTTTTCTAAGCTTCCATGACCCATAAATTTGAACACTAAATATTTGAAATAGAGACTAGAACATGCTAATATAATTTTTACAAGATTTCGACATCAAAAATTTTGCAAGATATTACACTTTGTTTTAAAACTTTTCAAAACATAGTCATTTTAGAAATTGAAAACCTTTACAATGAAAAGCATACCCTCACTCGAATTTCCTTTGAACACTGATCCAAAACTAAACTTCAAAATATTACAATATGTTTTAAAACTCTACACAACCTGGTCATTTCCCAATTTAAGACCTTCACAGCGACAAGCATACCCTCACCGAAAATTTCTTTGCACATTGATCCAAAATTACCCTTCCCCAACATGTTGGCTTCAATTATAAATAAATACATTAGTTGCTCTAAAAATCTCTTGATATGATATATTTTTATGCTTTGATTTATGGAAAATAACTAGGGGAAAATAAAATTTTTGTATATGCAAAAGAGGAATCCAAATAGAATACAACATATTATAAAACCAATAGCACTATAAATTGGCAATTTAACTATTCTCAGAACATTAAAAAGACTTCTTGGTGTTGGACATTTCAGTAAGGAAAATAGTTGAAGTCCACAGACCTGAATTTCCAATTAAAAATATGATGATAGTTTGGTTTGTAAATAAAAATATCCTTTTGATATTTCTCCTTTGAGATTGTTAAAAGATAAATTTTAATAGTGAAATCTCTTTCAACTTATTAAGAATCTATTTTTTCCTTTCTACCAAACAAGTCCTTAATATTGGGTGTAACCAGGGTTGCATGTCATTTTACCCTGTAATACTAAAAAAGTCGGCTTTATCCTCATTAAAATTTGGCCACTGAAAAGGAATAGACACTAAGTGTACCTGATAGTGGAGAAAAGAAATAGAAGCCTCATACTCTAATTCATTACACTAGAAAACTGCCTCGCTATGTAAACAACACAACACACATTATAGATGAAAGATATTTTACTAGTAAAGAGAATGTGCAATACTAAACTCCATATTCTAAGAATAATATTTTTCAACTGCGTCCTTATGCAACATTTATGTTTGTGATTCAGGAAATAAAATGACGGTTTCCACTACTTTATCTGAATTTCACAAGTGTCAATTAGATCAAAATTTTATAGATGTCCACTGATTATGAAAACTTAAGGCTTGGATCACATGGAAAATGGATAATATTGGTATTGAATGCACCATGAGGTGCAACATAAACAGGAACCATCTCATCTAAGTCCATTGAATTGTGATGACACACGGGTTGAAGAAGGTTCAAAATTCAATGATGCAGAAAGAAAAATTGAGTCATGCATATCCTCTAATATCCTTCCAGCTCCCCCCCTGAAGAAGTGTCGATCTATTGAAAAATATAGAGAAGGTTAAACAACTTAATCTGATCCCTTGGAAGAAATAATCCATGAAGGTTAAATAGCTTAATCTTAACCTCTCATGTTTTAAATTTCATGTTATTAGATAGAGAATAAAGATCTAGCCAAACATTTTAATCTTGGCAGATCAGTAGCTGGGTAGAGAATAATAAGGATCTCAATATGTTAATCTGAGCCCTTGGACAAAATAAGGATAGAATTAGTTAGTTTTTTATTTTAAAAGAAAATGAACAAGGGTTTGCAATCTCAAATGCACCCACGTAAATGAAGAAAAAATGTTAGGGTAGCATATGGGTAAGTAGAAACAATTTTTACAATCATGGATAAGCAGAAAATTGGTCATTTTGGTCACTAACTTCCTTCAAAAAAATCATCCCCTTGTAAAAATACTTCATCCCCTCCATTTTCATTCTTTCCCCTTCATTTTTCCTTTTTCCCATTATCGTCCATTTTCCTTTGCGAAAGTCCCCTTTTCCTAAGTTTAAAACACATTTTACTTAAGAAAAATTAAAAGCCCTTTAACTAATTCCCCTTTACCCAAAAATACCCAAAAAAACCAAAAAATACTTTATCCTAAGTGTAAATGCAAAAATATTATGTCGGGACCCACAACAATGAAATTTATCCCTATATCATGTTTTACACTAGGCTTGGTGTATTCCATCTCCCTCATCACATTTCATTACTAACACATTAATTTAGATATTAACTCCTATATTTACCCTTAACCCTGTATTAAATTAAATCCTTATATAATATATCCCAACCTACATTTATAGTTTAACCTATGTTTTATTTCCCCCACGTGATATATAGTGCCGCTCATCCCATAGGTTAAAACTATTAAATCATATTAATTATTTTGATCCCATTATAAATAACCCCTGCCAATGCTAATGTTACACTTATCTGCATTACATTTGTTAAATAAAACATTACTATATGCCTATCATATTTCACTCCAAAATATGTAGTAAACCTTAGTTTAATTACATATTTCACCTCCCACTACATTAAAGTCTCAGGCCCACACCTCATACCATGCATCTCTATCACACGATCCACTCCATCCGATCTACATTCTCCAGATAAGACAATGACTAACACTTGTCACACATTTCATTACGCGATGGTTAAACAAACCCAAAGCTTGTGATAAATGTAGTTTTCGAGATTTCTCTCACCTCTACATGTCTTAATTGCATTGGATCGCAATGATCATTCTAATCCCGCTTACCAAGTTTGAACCATGCGAAAACTGCTTGGCAGTTATTCCCTCCCCCACGCCCAAACCACCCGCCTGTTTGAATTGACCACCATTTAATGCATTCACTGTTCAATGAAAAATGTTTATAAACCGCCCAAATGCATTGTTTTTACCCTTCTGTTACCGTTTTTCACGAAAAATAAGCATTGCAAACCAAAAAGACCATTGCTGACTCTGTTTTTAGCCTAAATCAAACATAATTCACCAATTTGACTGCTACAAATAGTGCAAAAGTCATCTGAGTGCCTATAAAGACCAACAAAAGCTTCTGAAAGCTTTCTACAAACCCAGAAACCCTCCTGCACAACAAAATTTCAGTTTTTTCGAGGTATTCTTCAGAAGAAAAGACTCATTCATCAATCTAAAAGAGTTATATAGTTAATTGAATCATTTAGGAACCTTGGAACCTAAAGAAAACTCATTTTCTTCCTAAAAACCTTTACTCTGTAAACCCTAAGCAATCCTCTCCCAAATTCTGAAACCCTAGAATTCTAAGAATCATAGATTTAGTAAATTGAAGAAGTTTAGCCATCTGCAGACTTGAGAATGCCTTATGTGACCTTCAAACCCTTTCCTATAGTAATTAGACATCATTTTTCATAAAATTGATGTCCTAAGATTGTTTTTATCATAGAGAGTACATAAAAAACCCTAGGTATCATTTGCTGGAGCTATAAGGTCTTGAAGTTTCTATTTTGATATAGAAGTTACAACTTGGTTTAATTGAATGAGTTTAAAACCTTTGCAGATAAAATATAGAACCCGTGTTTTATCCTAGTCCTTTTGCAAATTGTCATAACTTATAGAGGTGTTTTACAGGCCTAAATCAGTGTTTTTAAGGTCAAAAGAGTATAGAAACGATAAATCAAACAAATCTATGGCTTCCAAAAACATTCTAGTAGTCAACCTTCTACAACTCCCTATTGTAGATGTAGAGCATACTCCCCTGTAAGATGTAGACTTCAAGATTACTGATACTGTGATAGAGTTCAACCTTCTTGAGCTCCACTGCTGGAGCTAAGAAAAATCCCTAGATCAGGCTGATGAAATGTTTATCTGGGAATCAAACTTGCCAAAATATGTTGTTCCTCATACTTACCAATGCCCAAAAGTAATCTAACTCTACCAATCATGCTACTCTCTTAATCAAACAACCATAGTGAACCTTGAAAAATAAGTCTTGTTTACTATTATAGCAGATTCAATCAATCAAATGCTTCAAATACAGCCTAGACTAGATGAAGTTCCTTTGTCTATTGAAGCCCTCACTAAATTATACTTGGATCTGGACTTCCCCAAGAGGTTCTAGATTTTTCAGACCTTCATGCCTTCTTATGTAGAAATTCCCAAGTTGAATCCTCCATACTCTGCTAAATTCTATGAAAGGACAAGACATATTATTTCCATGTTATCTTTCATCCTTGGCTATTTTATAGATGAACATGCTGATGTTGCAGTGCTTGGTTTCTTGTATATTTTTGCACCTTGTCAGCCTCCTGCTATCATATTTACCTTTGCCCAATATATTGCTGACAGTATCCGTGAGCAATTACTGAAAATTCCTTCTGAATGTGTTTTTAGGTATTCTTCATTCCTTTTCCACATGTTCCTATATTTTTATTTTTAGAAGTTTAATATAAGCCTTCAAAAGCTTGATGTGGAAGGAAATCCACAATCTGACATATTCTGGACTTCCTTGATAAGGAAAGATTCAAATGAGTTTACTTATTCAGAGTTCACATATTCTTTCATCCATCCCTTGGTCAATTTTCTAAACGGAAGTGTGCAACCCAAAATTAGCAATGAAATCAAAAAGGTTTTGCAATTGTCTAAGCACAATAGGACAGGTGATTGGTACTTGTACCAAAATCGCACTGAAATAATAGTCTATGGATCAAGCCTTATCCCTTATAAACTGCCAAAATACCTCCCTAAGAGGTTATTTTCTCTAGAGTATATAAGGCAGATTCTAAATTTAGATGCTGTCAATTTCTTAATAGAAAAAAAGAAAACACAATTCAAGTTGAAGAACCACGTTGGCCCTTTCATCTGTAATAATAGTGAAGCAGGTCCAAAGGCAGAAAAACAGTTGTAGGAGTTCAAATTCAGTCCTAGTTTTCTTTGGTATTATGATCACATTGGTGTTATTAGAAAGATCAGAGTTAGATGCAAATTAACTCCATATATACATGAAAGGAAGCCAGAGATTGAGAAATTCTCGAACCAATATAAATGGTTAGAGAACACATTGGTAGAGGCAGAGAAGCAAAGTTATACTAGTAAAACTTTGCAAACTCCAGCCCAAGAAGACAGAACTGTGAAAAGAAACAGGGAGGGAGGATCTTATACAAATGAGACTAAAATAGAGATTAAATTCAAAATAAGATACAATGAAAAGCCAAAGCTAAATCCTGCCAGTAAATAAAAAGAGACAATAGAGGTCATTGACACAGAAATTGCAGAGAAAGATAGCGTACCTCCTACAATAATTGAAGAGGAACAACAACCCACTAGTTCAAAGACACAGTTAATTAAAAAAAACACAGTATAGAAGTGTCTTCATCCAAGAAAACAGCTGAAAAGGACATGGACATCAAAGAAATATATAAAGAAATCAAGTCCAAAAATGAAGAAATAAAAAATGAAATATATTCTCAGTATCTAAAGAAAACTCATAGTATTCAGAACGGGCTACTTTCAGCCTTTGACTACAAAAACAAAAAGATGTCGATGATAGTTCTTCAGCCCACAGTTAAAACTCCAAAATAATCCTCTGATTATAAAAAAGATAGATTTTGAATTTCCAGTCCAGGATATTCATCCTCTAAATCAAATTGAATTTCATAAGCAGGCAGGAGAGATGATTTATTCAACGATGACCACCAAGGCCATGAGTGCACAGAAACTTCAAAACACTTTGATAAATGTAAGAGATCAACTCAATTTGGAGAAGGCATCTTCATATGCAAAGGACACCATAATCAAATCCTTGGAAGAGCTAGTGATTGAAGTAGGATATGATCCTCAAAATATAAAAGTTGTAGAGGAATTGATCAAAAATAAAAATGTAGTTATTGATGCACATAAGAAACAATTGAAGCTGCCCCCTACAGAGCATCCTCAGTCCAAGGAGGTATTACAGGATTCCAATAAAAAATATGAGATGATGAGTCTCATTTTGCAGTTAACAGCTCAAATAAAGGAAATGGAAATTGAAATGGACAAGTTGGTCCAGGAGAAACAAACCAACAAAGCAGAGGAAGTTCCTGCCACTTTGATTCCTATAGTTACAATAGTTGTACCATCTACTTTGGCAGAATCACTGGCTCCTAATGTCCCAATGGCTACAGCAGTTCCAGTTACTTCATCTACAACTTCAGCCACAAAATCTTCAACAACAATAGCACAACACTCAGATGAAGCAAGAAAATTAGTAAAGGCAATGCAAGATATGTCTATCTAGACCAATGAAATAAACAAATTAAAAGAACAGCTCAAAAATCTTGAATATGCTAAGAAACTTGCACAAATAAATTCTAGGAATGAAGAATAAAAAGCCAACAGATTGAATGAGCAACTGAAAAAGTTGGACAAAGAACTCACATTGAAGGAACTAATGGCACATATCAAACGACAGATATGTTCCAATATCATTGAAGCAGTCAATGATATTTGGCCATCCATACAGGTCATATATGAGCAGAAAGACTTATTGAAATCGGCAAGAGAAGCAATACAAAATATCAAAGAAGATCTTGGCAAAAAACCTGTAGAAGCTCTAGAAATCATCAAGTTCCTAAATTCTAAAAATATATAAGAGCTAGAAGAAATTGGAATTATTGACAGAATAGAGACCATCCTAGAAGTTAGGAAGGTAATCTCTAAAAAGAATTTGATGACACAGTTAGAGGAGAAGTGTTAGAACATGGAGATTTCAATCACAAGGTTCATGATTAAGTTTGATGTTCTAAGGCAAAAAGGCCTTCCCAATCCTCTAGTGATTAATGATAGATTAACGAAGCAGGAAGATTATGACAAAAAGATAAGAGAGTTTGCCAAAGAGCAGATGAACAAATCAACCTTGCAGGGAATCCCAACATGGAAGGTACTATATAATAATTTTGAGAATTTATTTTACTTATAGCATGAAGTAAAACACTTATTTGTGAACAAACCAACATTCTCAAAGTATACTGAAGCTAATGAAAACTTCAGAAGGATGATGAAGATAAAACTTCCAGAGGAAGAATTTTGGGAGAAGTTAATTGATCTACTGTAAAGTCAAATTGTAGTAAGCACAAAGCAGTGAAAGTAAAAAATATAGTTTGTTTTTTTTACATTAGCATTGACAGTTTTTACAGCAAAAGAGTATCAGGATAAAAGTGTATCATATGAAAGATTAAAGGCAAAATCAGAGAAAAAAATAATCTTCCAGCGTGAAAGACACCTCATTGTCCAACTACAGTATTCGTTGAACAAACAAAGAGAGAAAGCAGTGATAAAATAAAGATAGCAAACCATTTTATTTCAATAAAAAGGGGACAGCTGGCATTAGTTAGGAAGCTGTCACTATCTTCTTGCATGAAGATATTTCTTTTCCATCAATAATTCCTAAGTTTATTCTAGGATATTTTGTATGACTTTTTGTATAAATACTTCTCATTAAGAAGTATGGAGGGTGGATGAATTGTTGAACATTTTTGTACTTGTACTATTCTGAACCTAAGGTTTTTTGTACGAATTTCAATTCAACAGACTGGATTAAGGAAATAAAGCATCATATTACAAGATTCATGTGTTGGGCCACTACAGTGAGTTATTTTCACTTGTTACTTTGTCAATTTCTTATGTTTTCCATCAATACTTGAATGTGTTCTAAATGTAAATGATAAATCAGGAATTGTTATTTCATAATATGTTAAAAGCACTCTGTTTTGACTTATTATCATCTATATGTTTTCAACTGATATCTACATTAGGGAACCCTTAATTTCTTCCTGATTTCGATTGACCTCTACCTTTTCACTCATAATCGGGATTTAAGGACCCTTAATTGCTCTTTTATCCTGATCAAAACCATTCATCATCAGCCTTGAAGATTTGAAGTGACTCAGCTATCTTGCCCTGTAAACATTTACCTTTAGACCTTGATCCTGATCTAACTGCTTGACACATTGACTCCATTTTCCCAATGGGATACAGATCTATAGCTATCCATCTAAGTAAGTGATTTCACCACAAAATCAAAACAAAACCCAAAATCAATTTATCCTACATAACTAGCCTAAAATCAAAGACAAATCAACAAAGTTAAATCATATAGAGAGAGCCCTCTCTGACCATTAGGAAGGCTAGATCCTAAGGCTTAAAAGTAGGTTTTTGGTTACCTCTAATATTCTTTAAAACTAAAATAAAAAATATCACATTTTTTGAGAATTATTGGAGTGATAACACAGCCTAAAAGAGGCTTCTTTCTCTCCCACGTGTGAATCTAGATGCCAGAAATATGGATGATATCGGGTATGGATGCCGAAAATATGGATGATGCAAGATATGGATGCCGTAAATCTGGATGTCATAAATATGGATGATTACGGATATGGATGACGAAAATCTGGATGTTGGAAATATGGATGATGTCGGATATGGATGACGAAAATGGATGCCAGAAATCTGGATGCTGGAAATATGGATGATGCTGGATATGGATGCCGGAAATATGGATGCCAGAAATATGGATGTCGGAAATATGGATGCTAGAAATATGGATGTCATAAATATGGATGCTGTCGGAAATGTATGCCGTAAATCTGGATAACGAATTCTTTTGTTGACTTGCGTTGACTTTTTGAGTTGTCTTTGAGTTGTGTGTGTGACATTTGTGGAAGGATGATTTGGCAGTTGGAGAAGTTGGTTTGAACAACTCAAGGCTTTGCTGGTTAGGGCATCCTGTTCACTATTGTAACAAACATTTATCTATTCTGATACATTATTTGGCTTGTCTTATGTTGATCTATTATTATTTTCTATCAACGTTTTACTTTCATGTTTATGTGATTGCTAAATTGAATTGGGCCTATAAGAAATATTGAAGTAAAACTGCATTAAACATAGAACATAACATCGTTATCTAAATTTGACACAATGCGAGGAGCCCTTCACAAGGGATGGATTGCCCAGGATAGGGGATGTCGGGGAACTTGGAAGGTGAGTGACTGACATTAGGGGAATTTTAAGGTCTAAAATGGGCCTCCTAAGAAAAATGTACAAAAAAAATAATTTATAAGAACCAATAGGATACAAGATGACGATATCAACCATGGGGGATGATTCACCATTTTTTAAGTAAAAGGGTAAAAAATTAAAAATTAATAAAATAATAAAACTACTTTTTCAGCTCATATTTTCAACTTACCTCCCAATTTTTTTACTCAAATTACGAGTAGGAGTACTCGTTGGATGAAAATTTTAATTCCTCATCCAATTAGTACCCATGTTTCATACTTCAAATAGACTTTTCTACATGAAAAATGAATACAAGAACGTGATTGCAATCAATTTTTTCACATATTTATCATTTTTTGTGTAGTGGGGTCCATCGAAAGTATGCAACATGGTATCCTTGGATGATGAATTAAATTTAGCATCCAATTAGTACTCCCGCTCGAAATTTGAGTAAAATATTTGGGAGATAAGTTGAAAATACGAGTTGAAAAAGTAGTTTTTTCTTTTTTCCCTCTAAAATTTGATGATGTACTCAACTCTTATTTTATTATTTCCACTATTATTTTATAATTTCCTTAAGAGGCCCACTTTAAACCTCAAAATTCCCCTAATGATGGAAGGGGGTGGTTGGATTTCTCGAGGGAGTGTGTAGGAGAGAAGGGAAGGTCGAGGGAATGGATTTGTTAAGTACATTATCATTTCCAAATGGAATCAGATGCACATTGGTAGTGTGCCTTGGAATAATGAGCCAGTAAAAATTCACTAAGGGAACAAGTAGCACAAGGATCATGGTGCTAGACATTAGATATAGGTTGACTTTGGTAGTGGATTCCAGACTTCCTGGGAAGGAAGTGAATCTTGGTATTACTTTTAGGGTGGAGGTGTGAGCCTCTGCATTCCCTTGTTGCGGATGCAGACACCATATCCTTTCATTTGTTGGTTGAGAAAATGTGCATATGTTTATGTGTATATTATTGTAAATAATGTATCAAGATGTATTATAAAGCTCCATAGGCATTATGGTTATTTTTTGGTTGAATAAAATGTGCATAATTATGTGCAGTTGTTATTGTAAACACCGCAATGAGTTGTGCTATAAAGCTCCAATAAACAGTATGGCGGTCATATTGACATGTTTTTCATGATGGTTTTTCTTTTAAGTAGGTTTTTATTGTAAATACTGCAATGAGTTGGGTTATAAAGCTTCAGAGGTAATATGTTTATGGTTTTTAGCAGTCTTGTTGGTTGTAGGTGTGATTGAGCATCGAGGATGGTGTTCCCCTAAGGGGGAGGGGCATGTTACAACCTTGGGTTAAAATTTCATGTAATAAAGTTAATAAAGGAAAAATAATACCACGGTTAAAGGGACATGTATTACAAGATGAATGTTGGGAAAAATATCCTAATGGACATCACTTGTTGTGTTTATGGCTAAGGGGAAATTAGCAAAGGAAATGGAAAAGGAATTGAAAGTGAAAAGAGGTATTAATTGCCATATTATTTATGAAAATAAAGGAAATTAGGAGAAAAGGGAGGCAAAAGGTCACAAGTTGCATGTGACGAGGATATTAAAGGAAAATAATGGAAATGTGAAGAAATTAGAAACATCTATGATAAAAAAGATTCTGAGGATAAGTTCACAAACTTTTGTCTGTTTAGTTTTGGAATTAGTTTCAAAGAGAAAATGAAGGAAAAGGAAAGCAAAGGAAGGCAAGGATAAACAAACTTTAGTGATAATACTTGCAGGTATTAGGTTGCATGTATGATTTCCTAGCTGGTTTTGACATGCATGGTATTTTCATGTTGGCATTTGGTTCTTTTGCTTTCATTGGCATGGGTTTTTTCGAGTTGCAACAGTGGATTTTAACCTAGCCTTACCATTTATGGATAGCCATGGTGTGATGGGATTGTTCTCAGTTTGAGCTTTGGATTTCCAGAATATTTTGGATCTGGGTGAGGTGGTCTTAGGAAAATTTCCAAATTCCTAGGATTCCCTTGAATGGGAATGTCGGGATACACAATAAAGCGTGAGGGTGGAGACGGGAAAATTCCTCAAGGTATTGGAGAAGAGATTCTCAGGCATCCAAGATCGGTTTGTTTTTGTGATCTCGACACCATTTTTGGTGAGATTATAGTATAGTGAGGGTGGAGGTGGTGTACCCTCTGGATTCCCTTGGTTGTTATTGGATTGGTTTATCCCATGAGATTCCACATTCATGCTTGGAATATGGCCGAGGGGTGATTGGCTAAAAGAAAGATTTGGTTCAGCCAATCTATGGTTGGGCGGTACGTGGAAGTCCCAAACCTGGTCGGCTTTTGTCTATGTTAGTAAGAGCTAAGTTTCTCTTGGTTTTATGAGGACATATACTTGTTATTATGTGGCTTTAATGGTTATTCCCTTATTGTTTATATGTTGGTTATAAGCATGGTTATATGACAGTTCTCAGTCATGGATCTTTTCATGATTTTACTTGTAACTGAATGAATAATTATTGCAAGACTTAATTGGTGTTATGATAGCTAATGTGAGAAGGAAACGACCCTTCTTCTTAAACCTCAGATACGTTTTCATTTCCTTATGATCATACTTGCATTTATGACCTATAGGTTGCATATTTACCAAGTGTTTAACGAAATGTTAGTCTCGATTGGGGATGGTCAGGTCAAGTCCTAGTTTCACTTTTTGGTTTACAAGTATTGTTTCCATGTCATTTATCATCTTTGGAAGTTTCACTGAGTTCTGAGCAGAGGCTTGAGTCCTGGCCTTGAAAACGTGGCACAAAATCTGAGGTCACTGTCAGAGAACCAAGCAGAAAAGTCCATAGTCACATGGAAGTAGGCCTATGGGAGCGACTGGGGACCCATAGTTGCATGGAGGCTTTGATAAGGGAGCGACTAGGGCTTTAGGTTAGGGAAAACGTGAGTTATCTCATGGGTTGAACACCTTGAGGGGTTGGGTTGTTCGTGGAGGTCCTGTGGCACCTAACAGAAGTCAGTAATGTCTTAAGTTGTTGGATCCATTTGCTTAAGGTCACATAGGAGGTTGAGTCTTATCATAGTGACCCTCAGCTCATGTTTACCTCGAGAAAGCTGGTAAAAGTGGAAAAATGTGGGAGGAGGTGGTTACAGTAATTGTGTTTTCAATCCCAACTCACACACATCCGTAGCATTATTTTCATCTTTATCAAGATACAAGTGCTTCTATAAGCTTCTATGACCCATAAACTTGAACATTAAATCTTTGAAATGGAGACTGGAACATGATAATACAATTCTTACAACATTTCGACATCAAATATTTTGCAAGATATTACACTTTGTTTTAAAACGGTTGAAAACATAGTCATTTTAGAAATTGAAAACATTCACAATGACAAGCATACCCTTACCCAAATTTCCTTTGAACACTGATCCAAAACTAAATTGCAAGATATTACACTATGTTTTAAAACTCTACACAACCTGGTCATTTCCCAAATTGAAGACCTTCACAGCGACAAGCATATCCTCACCCAAAATGCATTTGTAGGTTAATCCAAAATTACCCTTCCCCACAATGTTGGCTTCAATAAAAAAATCCATTAGTTGCTCTAAAAATCTCTTGATATGATATATTTATATGCTCTGATTTATGACAAATAACTAGGGGAAAATCAAAGTTTTGTATATGCAAATTACCACTTGAGAGGAATCCAAATAGAAAACAACATATCATAAAACCAATAGCACCAGAAATTGGCAATTTAATTTTTCTCAAAACATTGAAAATGACTTCTTTGTGTTGGACATGTGAGTAAGGAAAATACTTGAAGTCCACATAGACCTGAATTTCCAATTAAGGATATGATAATGGTTTGGTTTGTACAAAAATCTCCTTTTGATATTTCTCCTTTGAGATTGTTAAAAGACAAATTCTAATAGTGAAATCTCTCTCAACTTCTTAAGAATCCATATTGGCCTTGATAAGAAGTTAGAAGATAGATCAAATTCCATGAGATTTTGTAGATATCCAAGTGAAAGTGGGATGGAACCTTCTAACAAATGGTTAGATGGATTTAATGATTGAAGTGCAATGCACCTTCTAAGTGTTGGTGAAATGAAAACAATCAATAGATTGGTAGATACATTTATAGGTAAAGCATTTCCCAGTTTCTTTATCTCTAGAGGTCTATTGGTAGATATATCTATAGCTAAAGCATTTCCAAGTTTGTTTATCTCTAGAGGTTAGGGGTCATCAAACAATTCCATGACAAATTCAAATAAAAATGCAAGGAAGAATGATAACTTCTGGTGTTATGCTTCTAGTGGGTCTACTGTAAGACAAGTGAAGCAATCCCAATTTTTGCAATCTGCTAAACTAGTAGGTATTTTATCAAATACGTAATTGTGAGGAAGAGAAAGGGTCCACATTGTTCAAGATGGTGGAAGGAATTGGAAACTTTTCCAGAAAACATGTTTCTACCAATATGTACGAAACCAACATGTTTTAAATGTTGGATATCAATGGGCGTGTTTCCTTCTAATCTATTATCCCAGAATTATCATTCCGATTCTGGGAACAACCAGCTCTCAGCTATTTAAAACACAGAAAGAGATGATGGCCCGCAGGGCAGGGAAAGCAAACGAATGAGAACGTTGTTTTTTTCAAACGCGTTGTTGAGATAGAGAGCTCTCAAGTGGCGTTCTGTCGACGCATTGTTTTTTCAGTTGAAAATTGAGTTCCCGAATAAGAATGGAATTAGGCCTGATCCCTGACCTAATCAAAAGAACTATCCCACAGGGCCGCTGGAAAGAATAGTATAGAAAACAGGGAACAACATTACGTCACATGGCTTAATCTATTTCGGTGTTCCAACTGCAGTAAGAAATTAGAGCTTCTGCAAATGATACACAAACTTGCAGAATCCTGAAAATGTCGGCATTACCCTCATCGAAATTTGGCCACTGCAAAGAAACAGAAGCCTCATACATCAATTCAGTACACTAGAAAACTGCCTCCCCATGTAAACAACACAACACACATTATAGATGAAAGATATTTTACTAGTAAAGAGAATGGGCAATACTAAACTCCATAGTCTAAGAATAATATTTTTCATCTGCGTCCTTATGCAGCATTTCTGTTTATGATTCAGGAAATAAAATGACGGTTTCCACTGCTTTATCCGAATTAGGTCCAAATTTTATAGATGTCCACTGATTATGAAAACTTAAGGCTTGGATCACATGGAAAATGGATAAGATTGGTAATGAACGCACCATGAGGGGCAACATAAACAGGAACCATCTCATCTAAGTCCATTGAATTGTGATGATACACGGGTTGAAGAAGGTTCAGAATTCAATGATGCAGAAAGATAAATCGAGTCATGCATATCCTCTAATATCCTTCCAGCTCTCCCCCTGAGGAAGTTGCCAATCTATTGACATGAATTGTTGCTCTTCATGATTATAACACCCAACTGCCAAAATCTGAGAACTTTATTTCTAAACAATCAGCAGCAATTTTCGAGTTCGTGTTGGAATTTTTGAATATTCCGAACACATAGGGAGAGTAAAATTCTCCTCTACCACAACACAGAGATTCAATATAAAATTTGGAATAGATGACACAACTTTTCCTTTTCATTAACAAAACACAAATTATTAGAAAATGATGATTAAGTGTTCAGAACTAGGTTCTGGTTTTACAATGGTTTAGCTGCTACAAACGCAGTGCTCACAATCTTTCCTCTCTGTCTGCCTTCGGGCATTACAAAACATACACAATCTGTCTGTACAAAACAACTATTAACATAAAAACAACTATGATATTTCATTAACTTTATATATTGCACGGCTATTTTAAAACCATAAAACAAACTATATAAAATAATATATGCGAAACCCCTCTGTGGGTCCTTGCGGAGGCACTCTCCCTCGGGTACAATAAAGCTATGTTGTGCTCCCGCACTGATTCTCCATCGTTGATCTCTGGTTAACGTATAATCGCTCGATCAACTGCGGAGGCACCCCTTTGTTCTTTTAAAAACCTTTTCACTGCCCTCGTAACACTATTTTTAATCAAAAAACATAAAACTTTAACCCGGACTTCAAACCTTCTACAAGTTCGATTGCATTCTTTTCACGTTACAAAACGCCCCTATGTCAGCGAGGCTGAAACCTATGCGAACGCATTCTGATTGGCTTGTGCTGGGGCCCATGGAACTCAAAAAGAAATATAAACCTGATCTCATAAAATCTTCGCGTCACAAATCCTCCATGTGACGTCATGACAAAAACGAACGCGAAACAACGCGATTGGTCCATGTGGTCTTGACAGCGGGACCACATCGCATCGGTGCTTCGGCAGAATGGCGGAATGACGGAACGACGATTGCGAGAAAATTGCGATGAGGGATGAGCGATGGTGGTAGGGACCACATCGCATCGACGCTTCGATGATTGGCAGAACTATGGTGTAGCGGACCTTGGAATTTGGCGATGAGCGATTGTGCGATGTTGCGATGCTACGACGTGGGGACCACATCGCATAGGTCACATCGCATTGGCAGTTGAACTTCGGCGGAACGGATTGGAGGATGGAAAAATGGTTATGTTGCGATGTTGCGATGTGCGATGGTGATAGGGACCACATCGCATCGCAACATCGGCGGTGAATGTTTGCGGTGGTATAAAACACTTGTCTGTTGCAATATGCGATGTGCGATATCGCAACATCACATCGCATTAGGACTTTACATCAACAAGACACTAACACAAATATTTGTGATGGGTGATGACTGGTGGGGACCACAATGACGTGGCCCGTTCAAAAGTTAAAAACATGGCGCGTGAACAAAAAATCATTTTGTTGGTTGGTGAGGGCTTTAAGCCCGAAAAGACTTTTCTTTAATAAAATTGTTGTTGCATGGTTGAACCACGATTTTCTTCAATTCTTCTGCAAAGTCGGTTGCGCCCATAAAACTTAAATTCCTCCTTACAGCTCTAATTAAAATCTGTTAAATACACAGAGGTGTGCACTCAACCTCTACTGCCCCTGTTGTACTATGTTTCTACCTGCACAGGGTTTGCAGGTGACTTTAATATTTTCAACACTCCCCCTTAAAGTCAGCTACTGGGTTATCTGTCATACCCAAGCATTTCCTCAAATATTCAAAACTCTTATGCCCCAATGGCTTTGTCAGAATGTCTGCAAACTGCCCCTCTATTCTACAATGTTGTAATACAATTTCTCCATTGTTCACCAATTCCCTGATGTAGTGAAAATTGGCATCTATGTGTTTTTTTCTGTTATGAAACACATAATTCTTTGACAATGCAATAGCTAAGCTACTGTCACAATAAATCACTATGCCCTTTACCCGTTCTTGACAAAAATTCCTCAACATTCTTCTCATCCAAACTGCTTGACACGCTACTGCTGTAACTGCCACATATTCTGCCTCTGCTGTAGACAATGCCACAATAGACTGTTTCTTAGAAGCCCATGAAATGGCTCCTGAACCCATATGAAAAACATAACTAAAAATATTTTTCCGGTCATCAATACTTCTAGCCCAATCACTATCAGTATATCCAATTAATTCAGAATTTTATGAAGTAGTATACAAAATACCATACCTCTTTGTTCCTTTTACATACCTTAGAATTCTTTTTACTGCTTGCCAATGTGTTTCTTTTGGCCTTTCCACAAATCTGGAAATAAAACTAACAACATGCATAATATCAAGGCTAGTTGCATTCAAATACATGAGGCTGCCAACTATGCTCTTGTACAAACTAGGATCAAAATCCTTGCTGTTGTTCTCTTTGCTGAGTTTTAATTCCATGATTGTGGGAGTAATTGCTGCCTTGCAATCCTGCATATTAAATATTTCCAAAACTTCATTTACATACTTTTCTTGAGAGATAAAAATCCCATTTTCATTTTTCTCTACTTCTATTCCTAAGAAGTATCTCAGCAATCCCATGTCAGTCATTTCAAATTCATCTTTCGTGACTATTTTAAAATTTTCAATGAGGTAATTATCATTACCTATGAATATCACATCATCAACATATAACACAACAATGAGCATCTTACCATCTTTCTCCTTGATGTATAATGTGGGTTCTCCTTCACATTTTTCAAACCCATTTTCTAGTAGATAGGAATCTATCCTACTGTACCATGCTCTTGGTGCTTGCTTCAGCCCATAAAGAGCTTTCTTCAATTTGCAAACTTTGTGCTCTTGGCCCTTTTTCTCATAGCCTAGAGGTTGTTCAACATAAACCTCTTCCATTAAAAATCCATTTAGGAATGTTGATTTTACATCCATTTGGTAAACCTTCCATTTGTTTTGTGCTGCTATGGACAGCACTGCTCTCACTGTTTCCATTCTTGCAACTGGTGCAAAAGTTTCCTCATAATCTCTTCCATGTTGCTGCTTATATCCTTTGACAACAAGTCTGGCCTTGTGCCTTTCAATCTTACCCTTAGCATTGCTCTTGGTCTTATAGACCCACTTTACTCCAATGATTTCCTTACCATTTTGGAGATTAACCAATTCCCATGTTTTATTCTTCTCTATTGCATTCATTTTTTCATCCATAGCTTCTATCCATTTTTTATCTTTTATAGCATCTTCAAAATGAATAGGATCATCAACATGACAATATAAATCAAATAAAGAATTCATACCTTCATTTTCTGTCTCTTGCTCATAAATTTCATTTAAATTTATGAATCTTGTTCGTCTTTCATTTGGTGTAGTTGTGCTTGAAGAAGCACTCAAATCTGCTCCATGTGGTGTGCTTGGAGAAGCACTCTCATTTCTTTTCAAGGGTGTTCTTACTCTTGCTTGAGGTGTCCCTTGTTGTCCTTGTGTTGGTGGAGGTGGTGCTACTGATGAGGTGTTCTTTTCAGCCACATTTTCCTCATCTTCATCATGAGACAAACAACTTTTGACATTGACTATTTTCTCAATGCTTCCATCCCATACTTCTTCTTCTATGAATTTCACATCTCTGCTTATAAAAAATTTCTTTGTGGATGGGTTATACAATCTATATCCCTTGGATTCTTCACAATATCCAAGGAAGATGCACTTCTCCCCCTTACTGTCGAACTTCTTCCTCAACTGATCTGGAATTTGTGCATAAGCCACACACCCAAAAACTCTCATGTGGGTGACTCCTTGTTTTCTGTCAGTCCACGCTTCTTCTAAAACTCTGTTCATTATAACTTTTGTTCGGCATCTATTTAAAATATATACAACACAATTTGTAGCTTTCACCCAATACTCATTTTGCAAGTGCTTTTCCTTTAGCATACTTCTCACCATATCCATCATGGTTCGATTCTTTCTTTCAGCAACACCATTTTGCTGTGGTGTGTACCTTGTTGTAAACTATTTGTGTATGCCATTTTCTCTGCAAAAACACAGAAACTCTTTTGAGATATACTCACCTCCTCTATCGGTTCTAAGGACTTTGATATGCTGCCTACTTTGTTTCTCTACAAGAGCTTTAAAGTGGCAAAATTTCTCAAACACTTCACTTTTATATTTCAAGAAATAAACCCATACTTTTCTTGTGAAATCATCAATGAAGGTCAACATGTAATTGATGCTCGATATTGATGATGTTTGCATCGGCCCACACAAATTTGAATGGATAATTTCTAAGGGTGCTTTTGTCCTTATGCTCTTTCCTGATGAAAATTTTTCTATGTGTTGTTTGCCCAAGATGCAACCTTCACATAGGTTGTCCAGTATATCAATCAATGGTAGTCCTCTTACCATTCCTTTTCGGTGCAACAAATTTAGACCTCCGAAATTGAGATGTCCTAATCTCAAGTGCCATAATCAATTCTCATCTTTCACTTCCTTTTGAAAGACCTCTTGTGTTACAACTACTATATTTTTTTTCTTTCCCTTCAAGTCTGTATTGAGCTTGAGTGGAAACATTCTATTGCTAGTCATTTTCACTTCTGCAATAACCTTCATTCTTGGAGGTATGTCCATTATTGTGCACACATCATTTTTGAAGAATACATTGTAGCCTTTTTTAATGAGCTGACCAATGCTCAAAATATTTCATTTCAAACCAAGAACATAGTATACATCTAGCACAAATTTATGCTCACCATTTCTTGCACGGATACTTACTCTGCCTTTTCCCTTGACAGATATCTTAGTATCAGTTCCAGTTGTTACTTTAGATTTAACTTCTTCATCAAGATTGGCAAGCATTGCTATGTTTCCAGTCATGAGATTATTGTAGCCTGAGTCTAAGAACCATACATCATCCTGTCTATCTTGTGCTACATTACATGTTAACAGCACATTCTTTGGGTTCTTTTCTTCTCTTGCTACATCAGCATTTTGCTTATTATTCATGTCATTTTTCTTTTTCCTACACTCATTAGCATAGTGCCCATATTTCTTGCAATAATGACATTGGACATTGGATTTGTCATACCTTTTTCCATGAGCATGTTGATGTCCACCTTGTTGGCTACTACTTTGGCCTTGCCTTTGATTCTGATTGTTGCTCCTTCCATGAGTATGTGAAGGGTTGTTTCTTCCTCCTCTATTTAGGCTTCTGTCTCTTCCTCTTCCTCTTCCTTGACCTCTTCCTCTTCCAAAAGGAATTTGGGTCTTGAAGGCATGCTCCAAATATGGGTTTAGTGATCTTCCCAATCTCTGTTCATGAGTCATCAGTGATGCATGAAGTTCATCTACT
The DNA here is from genome assembly GCA_034641835.2 of Pinus albicaulis. Taxonomy (NCBI): domain Eukaryota; kingdom Viridiplantae; phylum Streptophyta; class Pinopsida; order Pinales; family Pinaceae; genus Pinus; species Pinus albicaulis. The sequence continues at coordinate 70,256 of JAXQQM020068682.1, forward strand.
GTGAACTTTGAGAGATCCTTTGTCTCTTCATTGGTGGTTACAATAACATCAAACCTTGAGGGTAGACTCCTCAATAGTTTCTCTATAATCCTTCTTTCTTCAAGTGTCTCTCCATGATACCTTATCTGGGTGACCATCCCAATCATATGTGTGAACAATGAGTCTATGTTTTCAGACTCTTTCATACAGAGAGTTTAAAAATATCTACTTAGCAATTGTAGTTTTTCTATCTTCACTTTATCCATACCTTGATAGGCTATCTTAAGAGTATCCCATGCATCCTTGGATCTCTTAACTGCTGCTATCCTTGGAAACACACTCTCATGTATTGCTTGATAGAAATAGAAGAGGGCTCTAGAGTCCTTCTTCTTATTGATCTTCAATAAGTCCTTCTCTGCCTGTGTTAAGGCATTAAAGGCTTGCTCATCAACTGGTTCATCAAAACCATCTTCTACAAACTCCCATAAGTCTTGTGAGGAAAACAGGGCTCCCATGGTAATGGCCCAATAATCATAGTTCTTCCCATTAAATTGTTGGAGCTGAGTATTTCCAATACTCATACTAGTGCTCGGTCCAGCCATTACTTATAAACTACACTATGAACTAAACTTGATTGTGTTTTTCTTAAACAAACTATCTTTCCTTCTTTAACAGACAAACTCTGTCTCTAAGGACTGCACTCTTTTAAACAAAACAAAACTCTGTTTTTTTTTTGAGAAATACCTGGACTTTAAATTCTGCTGGGCTTGCTGGAGTTCTGCTAGTGAACTACTGCAACAAGCTTCCTTCTTCCTTCAGCTTCTTTGACACCTTCAAAGAGCCTGGATTAGCTCTGATACCATGTTGGAATTTAGGAATATTCCGAACATACAGGGAGAATAAAATTATCCTCTACCACAACACAGAGATTCAATATAAAATTTCGAATGCTGGACAGAGATGACACAAATTTTATTTTTCATTAAAAAAACACAAACTATTACAAAATGATGATTCAGTATTCAGAACTAGGTTTTGGTTTTACAATGCTTTAGCTACTACAAACGCAACGCTCACAATCTTTCCTCTCTGTCTCTCTTTCTGCCTTTGGGCATTACAAAACATACACAGTCTGTCTGTGAAAAAAAACTATTAACATTAAAAAAACTATGCTATTTCATTAACTTTATATATGGCGTGACTATTTTAAAACCATAAAACAAACTATATAAAATAATATATGCGAAACTCCTCTATTGGTCCCTGCGGAGGCACTCTCCCTCAGGTACAATAAATCTATGATGTGCTCCCACACTGATTCTCCACCGTTGATCTCTGGTCAACATATTATCACTCGATCAACTACGGAGGCACCCCTCTATTCTTTTAAAAACCTTTTCACTGCCCCTGTAACACTATTTTTAATAAAAAAACATAAAACTTTAACCTGGACTTCAAACCTTCTACAAATTCCATTGCATTATTTTTGCGTTAAAAAATGTGCCTACGTCAGCGAGGCTGAAACCTGTGTGAACACATTCTGATTGGCTTGTGCTAGGGCCCGCGGAACTCAAACAGAAATATAAACCCGATCTCATAAAATATTTGTGTAACAAATCCTCCATGTGACATCATGGCAAAAATGAACGCGAAACAATGAAATTGGTCCATGTGGCCTTGATAGTGGGACCACATCGCATTGGCGCTTTGGCGGAATGGCGGAACGACAGTTGTGAGAAAATTGCAATGAGCGATGAGCGATGGTGGTAGGGACCACATCGCATCGGCGCTTCGATGATTGGCGGAACTATGGTGTAGCAGACCTTGGACTTTGGCAATAAGCAATTGTGCGATGTTGCAATGCTGTGACATGGGGACCACATCGCATCGGTCGCATCACATTGGCGGTTAAACTTTGGCGGAACGGATTGGAAGATGGCGGAATGGTTATGTTGTGATGTTGCGATGTGCAATGGTGGTAGGGACCAAATCGCATTGCAACATCAATGGTGAATGTTTGCGGTGGTATAAAACACTTGTCCATTGCGATATGCGATGTGCGATATTGCAACATTGCATCACGTCAAGAATTTACATCAACAAGACACTAACACAAATATTTGCGATGGGCGATGACTGGTGGGGACCACAATGAAGTGGCCCATTCAAAAGTTAAAAACTTGGTGCGTGAAGAAAAACTCCTTTTGTTGGTTGGTGAGGGCTTTAAGCCTGAAAATAATTTTCTTTAATAAAACTATTATTGCGTGGTTGAACCACGATTTTCTTCAATTCCTCTGCAAAGTCGGTCATGCCCATAAAACTTAAATTCCTCCTTACAGCTCCAATTAAACTCTGTTAAATACACAGAGGTGTGCACTCAACCTCTACTGCCCCTTTTCTACTCTGTTTCTACCTGCACAGGGTTTGCAGGTGACTTTAATATTTTCAACAGTTCGCTGGCAGATTCATTATATGCCCCTGAAAACCAATGGACCAATTTTTTTTTTGGGCCAAATGTACAAACCCAAATGCTCAAAAACGCCAAATTATCATTCTAAGTCTGGATCTCCTATGATCCGTTGTTTTGTCTATCAAATGCACCCTGCTCAAGATCTATGACAATTTCATTAAAAAAACCACTAAAACGTGTGTGGGTACTCTCGATTTCCCTAACAGAGAAAAACAACAATCTTTATTGATATTCAGATCTCAATTCTCTTGTCAAATTAACACCCTATGTATGTTGGGAAGTTTAAAATGCAGAGTATCTGGCTAAGTTGGAATGATCTAATTAATGTAAGTTATCAAGGACTATGGTATGTAGGGTACTCTAAAACGGACTATGGTATGTAGGGTAATTAGCTGTTTAAGTTGACATGTACTATGGTTCTTTCAACTCCCTGGGAATTTTCATGTGATGAATCCTTACAACATTTACATGACTACATGACCTCCGTATGATGAATCCTTACAACATTTACATGAACTCATTTATTAATGGATGAACTAGTTAAACACCTTAAGAAATGTATAGTCTTACAATTTCATTAAAATATGGAGTTACATAAGAATTTAGTTTTCATGTTGAAAACTATTGCTAATACTATATTAACATCAAATTACTTGAAATACAACATTTACATGAACTCGACTCATTAAACACATTAAGAAATGTATAGTCTTACAATTTCATTAAAATCTGGAGCTACACAAACATTTAGTTTTCATGTTGAAAACTATTGCTAAAATACTATATTAACATCAAACTGTTTGAAATACTAAAATGATATAAGTACTTGTAGTTCGAAGAATATAAATATTTTACAATTGAAATCTTTCAAAACTAAAATGCAGAACTTTGATCATTTGATGCCATTGCATCATTCCTAGTTGGAAGAATATTCATATTTTACAATTGAAATCTTTCAAAACTAAACTATAGAACTTTGATCATTTGATGCCACTAGATCATTCCTTGTTGTAGTGTGTTTATTCTTGGTAAGAAAAGTAGATATGCTTTGTTTTGATCTCCATGAAGCAACATTGTTTTTCAGCAAATCATTTTTAAAAATCTTCAACATAGTTGACACATCTCTCATAGTTGGGTGTTCTTTAGGTTCATCTTTTGAGCATAGAAAACCAACATGCAAGAGAGAAAGTAGACATTTATACATCATTTTCTCCAATTTCATCTCCATTCATCTACCTCAAGATATGAGGGTCAATTACCTCCTCCATTTTATTTGGAAACACTAATTTCACCCACTTATGCAAGTTCAAATCTATTGCAAACATGTCACTAGTTGGTTTTTTTCTAGTAAACATTTCCAATAAAAGAATTCCATAGATATAAACATCCCCTTGTGTGGAAACCCTCTCACCTATTCCATATTCTGCATTCAATGCAACTTTGATCAAAATTTATTCAACAAATCCATATCGAAATGTAGTGAAGAAAATTCAAATGAAAATAATGTTTTAAAATATCCATACCTAGGGCAATGTATCCCATGGATCCTTTTAGATCAAGTTTTGAAGTCAGTGAATCATGGGAGGTTGCACCAATTAATTTTTCAATCCCAAAATCTGTTACAATCCCCTGCATGTTTGCATCTAACAACACATTGCTTGGTTTTATATCACAATGCACTAGTTGTACAATAGCATCATGATGAAGATATTCCATGCCATGGGCCACATCTATGGGGATGTCTAATCTTGTTTCCAATCCCAAATCACACATATCCTCACCATTGTTGTCATTTTTATCAGGATACAAATGTTTCTCTAAGCTTCCATTGCCCATAAGCTCAAACACTAAACCTTTGAATTGCAAATTGGAACATGAGTTTATAATTCTCACAAGATTTCGATGTCGAACATTTTGCAAGATTTTACGCTCTCTTTGAAAACTCTTAGCAACCTGGTCATTTTGCAAATTGAAAAATTTTACAGTGACAGACTTGGCATCACTCAAGATTCCTTTGTACACTGATCCAAAACTACCCTTCCCCAACAAATTAGCTTCAATAAATCCATTAGTTGCTCTCGAAAGCTCTTGATATGATATCCTTTGATGCTCTAATTTATAGGAAATAACTTGTGGGAAAACAAAGTTTTGTATATGAAAATTCTCACTTGAGCAGAATCTCAAAAGAAAACAACATAGAATAAAACCAATCACACCAAAAATTGGCAATAGAACTTTTCTTAGAACATCAAAATGGCTTCTTGGTGTTGGACATGCTAGTAAGGAAAATACTTGTGGCCCACAGAGACCTGGATTTCCAATTAAGGATACAATAATAGTTTGATTTGTAGAAAATTCTCCTTTCGGTATTTCTCCTTTGAGATCATTGAAAGATAAATTCAAATAGTGAATCTCTTTCAACTTGTCGAGAGTATTTGGTATTGTCTCGGATAAGGAGTTCAAAGAGAGATCCAACACCTTGAGATTTTGTAGAGATCCAAGTGAATCTAGAATGGAACCTTCTAACGAATTGTTAGATAGATTCAATGATTCGAGTGCAGTGTAACTTCCAAGTGTCGATGGAATGACACCAGTCATTAGATTTGCAGAAATGTCTATAGCTAAAGCATTTATAAGTTTCTCTATCTCTAGAGGTATGGGGCCATCCAACAAATTCTGTGACAAATTCAAATAAAAAAACAAGGAAGGAAGAATATTGATTTCTGGTGATATATGTCCATTGAGTCTATTGTGAGACAAGTCAAGCAATCCCAATTTTTTTCAATCTCCTAGACTAGAAGGTATTTTATCTGACAAGTAGTTGTGATGAAGAGAAAGGGTCTGAAGTTGTTTAATATAGTGTAAGGATTCAGGAATTTTTCCAGAAAGCATGTTTCTACTAATATCTAGGAGACCAAGATGCTTTAATAGTTTGATGTCATTGGGGATATTTCCTTCTATTCTATTATTTCCAAAATCCAATATTTGTATATTTTCAAGGTTACCTAATGGTGGTATAGTTCCATTTAAAATATTTTTATTTAATTTTAGATAGATTAGGCCGCTAATATTTCCAATAAGTGGAGGGATTTTTCCTTCTATTGTGTTGTCTGATGATCTCAAATAAGACAAATTCCTAGAAAATAAACTTATAGCAGGGGGCAAAACACCACTAAATTTATTGTTACTCAAATCTAAGTCTTCTAGGTGAGATCAATTGGTAAGAGATGTAAGAAAGAGCATATCCATAGTGCTTCCACTATCAAGTTCCTTAGATTGTAAGTCTAGCCGTTTAAGGAGTGATAAGTTACCCAACTCAATTGGCACACTTCCACTCGACTTGTTCTCACCAATAGCTAATATCTTGAGCTTGGTACAATTTCCAATGGAATCTGGTATGTTTACAGATAGTTTATTTTCCCATAAATAGAGTTCATTCAAATTAAATATATTTGATAAAGAAGAGGGAATGTTGCCTACCAATTCATTTTGATAAATGGAAAGTGTTTTCAGATTGGTGAGCAAACCCAATTCTTGTGGAATGATACCAGTGAGTTTGTTTGTGGAAATATCCAGATATGTCAAAGCAGACATATTTGAGAAAGAAGTGGGAATGGAAGCATACAATTCATTTTTAGAAATATCCAAATAAGTCAAAGCAGACATATTTGAGAAAGAAGTGGGAATGGAACTAAACAATTCATTTCCAGATATGTAAAGAGTTTGAAGATTAGGGAGGAAACCCAACTGTGGTGGAATGGCACCACTGAGACTATTGCTTGCTGCTGCTAAAACAATCAACTCTGAAAGGTTTGCTATGAAAGAGGGAATAGTAACTGTGAGGTTGTTTGCACCTAAGTAAAGGAACTACAGTTGTTTAAGGGAACCCAACTCTAGGGGGATACTTCCTTCCAGCTGACTGAAACACAGCGAAAGCATTCTCAAACGAAAGAGACGTCCCAATTGAGGTGGGATGTGACCATGGAGTGCATTGTGAGAAAGGTCAAGGGAGTGGAGAAATGACAAATTGGCGAGGGAAGGAGAAATGGTGCCTTGTAGATCCATGGCACTGAGGTTGAGCGTGATCACTCTATCAAATGGATGGCGGTGGATGCATGTAACCGCAGTCCAATTGCACAAGGGAACGACGGAACTCCAATCAGTCATGGATTGATTAGAATTGTGGGTGATGAGTGACCTGAACACCAGTAGCGATTGTCAATCATCGTGAAATGAGTGAGTAGTAGAGGAGGAAAGGATGAAGAGCAGCAAATAAAGTGGAAAATAAAAGGAAGGAGACAACAACTTGAATTGAATTGGGGAAAGTCAAGAGGAGAATTGTCGTTTTGGGCACAACCTCTTGCCTATTTATAAATGGTGGCCCATAACACAATGAAAGGAAAGGAAGGAGACCCGCAGGAGTGGCGTAGTGTCACTGCGTTGTTGAGATGGAGAAACAGCCACTATGTTAATGAATATTATATATCAAATTTCATATATCATCTAGATAGTTGGTAAATTTCAAACCAAATCAAAATCAACGTCATATCTTATCTGATAGTTGATAAATTTCAAACCAAATCAAAATCAACTTCATTTGTCATCTAGATGGATGATAAATTTCAAACCAAACCAAAATCAACACAGGTCATATTCATTATTAAAAGAAAAAAAGAAAACGGTCCATTCAAATAGGGAATTAATAATGGTATCAAAGTCATTTAAAATATAATTAGTAAAAAACTTATAAAATAATTTAAAAATTCTTATAAAATTGTGAAAAAATTTAGTAGAATATTTTGAAAATTTGAGTT